>PQWD01014400.1:0-84355 GCA_019425675.1 Leucinodes orbonalis
CACCACAATATTCCGATGCCATGAGTTTGAAGGTATCAAATGTTAACCCTCTAATGACTTAGACACAAACATAGATTTACGATCTACTCATATAGAAACCTTCGCATATTTAATATCTACGTACGGTACCAAACGTATTTATTTATTTTAGGGATTATAGCGCATACGACAGATTTTTAAGTAAGATGTTAAAAATGCTCAAAAAATACGTACTTTAACCTAATATGCCCAAACATGGGAATATCCATATTCCCTTAAAATAAGATACTATATTATCGATAGACTACTAGGATTTTTGTTCACTTATCACTAAAAATAATATTGTTCGCTCGTTACTCATTTATATTGATATAAAAATCAAAAAGATTCGCCAGTAGCAATTTGTAAAACATGCTCGTTAAATTGTGCAATAAACAACATGGTGCATTCAATAAATACTTATTGGCACAATAATATTGACCGTTTTCTGTAAGAACATCGAAAAATATAAAAAATTGACTATGTGAATATTGAACTCACAGTAACATACGGATTATCGAAATAATGAAAAAAATATACAATATTGAGTAAGTTAAACTAATGTTTATGTAGAAAGTATTACTTCATTACAAAAAAAATATCAATTTTCATGACAATCTTGTTAAAGAGATGCATAATAATTAAGAGCTATTTAAAATTCGGTTGACTACGTGGTGTGGGATGGCCTATCCCGGCAGTGGGACGTTACAGGTTGATGATGATTAAAATTAAGATAAACGAAGTTGGACCCCTCAAAATTTTGGTCAAATTTTAAATTCTGAAAATAGTTTAAAAAATATAATATCATCCAGTAGGTGATATTAAATGTTTGTATATATATTTCGTATTAGTGAAAGCGTAGATGTGGCCGAGTCTTAATGGTAGAAAAATTTTAACTGAATTATAGCGAATCTAACGAATCTGCATTATCAGTATGAAAATTTAAGGCCGAAGATTTAATATATAGTACTGTACAGATAGTTGACAGAGTTATAATATGCTAATTATCTACAATTAAATCCCCTCAATTGTTGAACAAAGGTGATACGAAGCGTTAGGCAGAATAAATTATTATGTTCGGGATATACATAATTATTTCTTAACCATAAAATCGTATACGTATGGATATTATTTATCTATTTTAGTCATATTAGTATCTATTTCTATTTTTATTTGGCTATTATATTATACGTTATTTTACTTGTAAAAAAAAAATACCCGTACATACTCTTTGTATTCCTACGTGTTTTAATAGGTACTATCAATGTATATGATTATCGAAGATTGCAACAACACTGCGGAATTAACATTGCTACGAACACCGTTACCATATTTAGCTTAAGTATTTTCCACTAAAATCATTAGCAATATATACCACTTTGTTACTAATGTTTGACTTGTAGTTTATAAGAATAATCGACACTAGTTGGTACGTTACGGGTAGGTATGTTCTGGAATTGTAAGTTCATTAAGGATAGCTACTTTTTCTCTTTGGATTCCTTTTTTGGTTAATATTGTTGCCGTTTTCCAGTTATATAAGTTATTGTTGACATTTAAAATAACATAAATAAATCAGAAATAGTTTTTTTTGCTTCGTTCTTTTCCCTATTTCATGTTCTTATAACTTGGAAGTGAAGCCCCCATTGCCTAACATGCCATATGTAATTAGATAGACATTTTTAAGCAAATTGGAAATATATATTTAGGTTTTCGCAAATCCTAAATATATTTGTCTTCTGGTATTCATCGTATAGGTATACCGTTTTTTACGCAAATACCAGTTCCTGACGAGTTCAAACTTATATTTTATACTGTGTCAGCGACTCTATTCAAAACGATGGAAACAATGCCTTCAAAAAGTTTACGTTTTTTAATTTGATATGTTTTTATAAGATACATGTTTTACGAAACATAAATTTGTTCTGTTTATGAGCCGCAGCATAATGTAGCGTTTTGAAAGTTGCATCATCTTACAATACATTAATAAGTAAAACTGCCTCATAAACATATTAATTTTCATAATATCAATTACAAATTACTATCCAGTCACGATTATGATTTGCTACTTGGGTGTGATTGATTATTCAATAAACTCTTATTACAATGAAGCGATATACCGTAATATCTTATCGATAATTAAATTTAATCAAGGGAAACCTCGCCTTGAGTGTACACAATATTACTCAATGATAATTAGATATTATATAATTTTCATTATAACTTGCTTTTTAAGTCCAGTACCATTTCCCAAAAGGTAAATATTTATTACTTATGTACTTACATAGACATACTCGTATTTACATTGTCAAAATATTAATAAAAAATAATTATCTTATTGAGATTGTATTAATGGCGGAGTGGTCTCGTAGGTGTGACAGTAACAAAAACAGTTCAATACATCAAGGGAAACTATACTACGATATTATCAAGTTATTACAATTAAGAGACGGAAATTTGTATTTTTGGATTCCGATCAAATTTATTGATCCTATTTGATTGTATATTAATGGAAAGAAACCATAATATTATTGATATTAAAGATTCTATGTAAGTTTTTAAAAACTAAAATACGCGTAATAATTAAAGTAAACTTATACTCAATGCTTTTTGTATAATTTATAATGTGACTTAAATTGTAAGCTATTTACTTTATAAAGTGAATTTGAGGCACAACGTAAAAGTTTGACTATGTTCTTAAATAATGCAGAACATACTGGTTGGTTACATCAATTGAATGTGATATATTATATTATATAAGGTTCTGAAAATAATTATAAAAG
This sequence comes from Leucinodes orbonalis, assembly GCA_019425675.1. Classification (NCBI taxonomy): domain Eukaryota; kingdom Metazoa; phylum Arthropoda; class Insecta; order Lepidoptera; family Crambidae; genus Leucinodes; species Leucinodes orbonalis. The sequence continues at coordinate 2,799 of PQWD01014400.1, forward strand.
CAGCCAGAGAATATGATTTCAGCAATACTATTCCATTAACAGTGGCAACAATAATACTAAAATTTAAGTTAAAAATAACGAATAAAATTAGTAATGTAACACATATTGTACTTCTCTATAAATCAGGCATGGTCTCTTATGCTTATATGTTTGATAATATTATTATTACTATTCTATGACAGCAATTTCTTTTTGTATTTTTTTTTAATTTTTTATGTCATTTACATTTATGTACATTATTTTTATGGAGGAATTACATTTATCGGGTTCAGGAGTTCGATAACTGCTTTCTTTTTATATTTTTCAATAAAAGAACGCATCCACAAAATCCCTGAAAAGTGATAATCGTATTATACAAAGGACAGCTTAGAGTATAAACTTAATATAAAGCAAATTAAATATAACATAAAGAATTGAAATTTAACATTGACGTCTTTGCTTTGCCGGGCCGAAATTGGAGTCACATAAGTCTAGAACTTTCACGTTCAATGACAAATTAGATTTCCACATCATGGCACTTTATGATTTCGAAACATACGTTTCAACTAGATTAAACATAATTGAAATAAAAAACAAACAAAACTTAACTAATATAAAGTACAAAATCAGTTGTCAAACTAAAATACCAAAGCAATTCAAACATTTACAAGAAATCGTAAATATCATGAGTTATCACTATTACCTATTGCTACTTACTGAACATTTATGATATTATAAAGTATTATTTAGCCATTTGCAGCTGTTCAATGTCCTGTTCTGTTCAAGATTTATTGTTTATACTCAAATACGAATAATTGTTTTAAATTATACATTACTACAATACATTACTAATATAAAACTTTAGTAAACGTTCAAAATAATATGGTAAACTGTCTTATTCACAGATATCCGAATACAAGTTGAATTCGGATGTTTGTGGTCTTATTCCGTTAATTTTACAATAATTAAGCACTTTTAATTATAATAATAAATGTCAGTGTCCGTTAAAATACAATCTCACTTATTAATCTTACCTAATAACATTCCTCATCCCCTCTATTGAAATCTTATCATTTTTTACTTCTTCGGTGACCTTCGAAATATCACAACCATTTCTAAATCGTTTATAACTTTACCAACTATACCAATAAATTCGATAGTCAAATCCGAATGGCGGCGCTATAGTAAGCGTCTGTCATTTTCAGTCCTTCAAAAAGCCCACTATGTACTGCCAATTTCAAAAGATGCAGCGAAAAATAAATGTATGTATTAGATACATTTGTTCTTAGCTGTCATCTTTTAAGATTAAAAGATCGATTGTCATTTATATAACTTAAGTTATATTAGGTCTTAAGCCATGATTTAAATAAGACACATAATATGATTCGCGATTTTATGGTACCATTTTAAGGAATCTCGTCCGTGAGTAAAGTTGCCAAAATCCTGATATAAAATCATTTACATTTTTCCTACTATATGAAACTTCAACAATTCCATAATTGCTTCCAGCCACATTATAAAACTTTATAGGCAGAGTACATATAAAATTGACACTAGGCCTATAATTCTAACCGCGCAATATCATTAAATCTTCCCATTTTATGTATTAATAAAAAAGTAAAAAATAAAACAGTAATTTGAATCACAATTTACGTTGACACTTTTTACTTGATGACACCAATTGCGTGTTAATATAATCATTGTCTTTAAACGCTAATTCAATTTACAGAGAACTATTCAATTTATGTGATGAAAGCGTCATCTGTCGACGTTCGGGTTTCGGTGAGCACCACATTCATCGGATTAGCGATGATGTTGACACTGGATACATTGTTCCGCGGCTGTTTTCGCCTGAACAGGAAGTCCGCTAGGCTGGCCGCTCGTCGCGGGCCTTTGCCCTCGAGCAGCGCTTCGATCTCACCACTGCTGCGTGACTCGACGACTGATTTTTTGACGTCGCTGAGAGAGAAGTTCTTCTTTTCATCGACATATTCAAAATCGGTGGAGTGGGCGCGTGAGCTAATCATCGATATGACAGCTGGTAGGGTGGGCTCATCGGCCAGCGATTGCGGTCGTTCGAGCCGCTGTAGTACACGGGCTCGGACGGCGCTGGCGAGGCTTTCGCGCGACGACGATGTTCCATTGTGGAGCTGCGGGCTTATTGACCCGTTCTGATTCTCTGTTTGACAAACAACGTGATGATTAAGAAACTACTTCTACAGCTATATGGAAAGAAAGAAGAAAGAAAAATATTTATTTGGTACAATTCAAATTATTACATGTTAGTAAAATGGGGGAAACCTATGTTCAGCAGTGGACTTCGATAGGTTGATAGTTAGATAGACATGTTAGTCCTTAAAAATAAAATTTAAAAAATAATAATAATGCTACCAAAAATGGTGGCCACTTAGCTAATGCCAAGACAGTTTTGTCAAGGTGTTGGTTTGCAGTGGATTCAAAGAAGAAAAAATATATATGTATAGCAGATTATGACATCAAATTTTCCTATATTTTCAGTAAATTTTTAGATTACACTAGATCTCATTATTTACAATTGTCTCTAATCTTAAGACTGATATATGCAAAACACCATAGCAAACAAGTATACAAGAATCTCCACCACACTAGCTAATATTTGACAGTTGGAATTTCTTTCCTATCATGTGACGGATATTTTAGACCACAGTCCAGCACCGCACTGGTCCAGTTCGTGTTGATATGATGATGATTTACCAACTGGAATTCTGACCTAATAGAAAACTTACTAATTCGCCTTTAGCAGTCAATGAACCAAACAATTGTGTTATTTTGGTACTAAAATTGTGAACCTACCTCTAGGTATGGACGCACGTGGCGAGGGTCCATCTTCGTCGGTGTATCCTTCAGACAGAGTCTCCAGCGGGAAGTGATCGGGGCGACCCCCGTCACCGCTACCGCCCTCCGCGCCCACAGCCGAAGTAGATGGTGTCGGATTCTATAGCACGTATCAAAATACAAATCATAAATAGAAGAGCCTACTTCAGAAATCAATTCAAATGGTCAATAAACTAACTAGAGCACAATCACGGAAAATATCAACCAAAAAATGTCCGAGCCGCTTGACACATATGTTTACACGTCCTATTTTTATGACATAAAATTAGTCATTAAAATTTGGACTTTAAGGCGTACATAATCAAAAGCACGAGCATACTAAATGCCACTATGACATGTGGCGAGCGACGTGATTATGAATGAAAATCTTGACGGATGGGTATAATTTTGACGCGGACACTTTGGGTGAGATTGTGTATCTATTTAGTTTGTTGTTTATCTAAGTTCAAAATGCGTTTAATTGGCAAAAGACAAGTCATTTCATAGGCAGGCTCACATGTAGGCAATTCACCTGACGTAAGTGTTACCACCACTCATGAACACTCGACCATGTAAAGGGGTGACGGAAAAGATTTTTACCTCCGGTAACCTTACACCAGGATTCTGTGAGGCCGTGTTATTACCTCGAAATATGACCCTCTCACACTTATTCTGCGTTTATGAGTTGTTCAAAATCAAAATCTACTTTTATCATTATTTAAAGAAAAAGATAAATCATCAAGAACTAACATTTGCGTAACGTCTCAGCCTTCAATTCAAGGCGGTATCTTCATTACTGTAAATCAACCAAAAAAATTGGTGTAATATAAATAAAAACGAACGTTGGTAGTAAAAATATAAATAATAATAAAAAAATTAAAGCAAAATATTCTTTATTATAGGCATAGCTTTCTCTCTCTCTCTTCAACCTATCGCAGTCCACTGCTGGACATAGGTCTCCCCCATTTTGCGCCAGATATCCCGGTCCTCCGCTTTTCTTATCCAGCTCCCACCAGCGACCTTCCGCAAGTCGTCGGTCCATCGGGCCGGAGGGCGTCCTACGCTACGCTTGCCAAAACGCGGTCTCCACTCCAGAACTCGTCTGCTCCAACGGCCATCGGTTCTACGACATACGTGACCAGCCCACTGCCACTTCAACTTGCTGATCCGGCGGGCTATGTCGGTAACTTTAGTTCTCTTGAGGATTAAATCATTTCTGATCTTATCCCTAAGAGAGACTCCAAGCATAGCTCGCTCCATTGCGCGTTGAGTGACTTTGAACTTGTGAACCAATCCCGCAGTCAGTGTCCATGTCTCAGCTGCGTATGTTAGTACGGGTAGGACGCATTGCTCAAAGACTTTCATTTTAAGCATTGCGGAATAGTTGACGTTAGTACATGACGTAGCTTACCGAATGCCGCCCAGCCCAACTGAACCCTGGCATAGCTTTGGCGATAAAAAATATTAAATATATTTGTGATCTAAACTTTAACAGGACTATGACACCTAGAGATGTCAGAAACAATCGATATTCTAAAGTCTCTGAATATCTAGCGTTCAAAAGGTTAACAACTAACTTCTAATTTGAAACTTAAGGCCTGACACCTAATTTTTATGGGACTTGTGGGTATTGTCGAAACTCAACAGAACACTTACGCTGTAAATATCCCTGCACCCTGGGTCAGTAGTCTCACCCACTCCCTCTAGGAAGTAAGTCACCATGTTGCCCTTGCCTTTTACGTCAACGGTGCCTCGGCAGCTAAGCTTGTATCCACGGCTTGCCAAAATATCAAACACCTCTTGCGTAACCTGTACAAATCGCTAGCTTTACGTAGATATAACATTATTTAACTACTGTTGTAAAAAAAGCAGTAAAAATTCGCATGTGGCTTATATACCTTACAATCATATACTAGATTTTTGTGGTACCACAAATGCACAGCACTTTTAAATTACGAGCAATCCAGATTTAAACAAAATTCTAAGATTAGGTATTTCAATATTTTTTCAAGTTTCAACAACCAGGATTACTCTATTGAAATGTTTGCAATTACCTGAATATGATCGAGCAGTCCCGTTGAGTCCATGCGTGACGCAACGTTGACAGCGTTACCCCAGATGTCATATTGTGGCTTGCGAGCACCAATCACTCCAGCTACCACCGGGCCGATGTTAATGCCTGATCAAAATCTTATTTACATATCCAGCATAGAATATCGAACATTTGATAGCAACAGCAGCAAAAAAAAGTATCCAACAATCGCAGAGCGTCGCAAAGTGGAACCGTTCGCACAGCTTGTTTTGGGAATGATTGGTAATAAGCGATGGATAGGATGGAGATTTATGAAGGTTGGTTTAGAATGAAACGAAGTTGTTGCCATTTTGGAATCGTCAATAAATGGACACACTGTCCATATGATTGTAACAATTAAAGATTGTGATTGAATTGACATCAATTTTAATGACTTATACCAAATTGGCAACAACCAGAATACCAAACTGCTTACCAATTCGAATTCGGAAGCTATTGAATGAGTGCTCATTAACATATTGCAGTTGCTCGCGGAGACGCAGGGCATAGTCGGCCATTGCAGTCACATGGCGGTACCCTCTGAGATCACGAGTTGCAGCTGTCAAGCCTGGATGGATAAATAAACACATATAACTTACGATTTCATTCCAAAAATACTGTCAGAGTTGGGCTAATTTTACTTAATACTGACGGTGGATGTGGCGTTGAGAAGCCGCCTACTGTATTGAGAAGCTGTACAAATATAAGTGTGCCTGAACATGTCTATTAGCAGTCGTATTTTAAATTAAAAAAAATATCCTTATTGATATTATTTTATATGCCGTTATGGTTTAGGTTCTTTGTATTTGGAAATATTAAGACAACAAACCTGAAGCAGCCATATATGTCGCACCAGTGCTCTTAATCTTCTCAATGTACTTGAATTGTTCCTCAGCCAAGATTTCATCAAAGTCCGCAATGATCTCGTTGAGGAGTCGAAGGCACTCAACACCCTCATTGTTTCCCTCAAGCTCGACGTAGAACTCTGAGAAGTTGGGGATCGATGCGAACATCACCAAACTCTCACATTTGCTCATCTACAGCTCTGTTGATGAAAAATATATCCTTATAATTCAGGATATAGTAAATAAAATATATTAACATTGACTGCTATGACGATCATTTTATTAGAAAAACTCATGAGTTCTTGAGTAATTCATACTGACTTCAACTTCATTAATAATTTTAAACAGATTGGCAGCAATTAGACTTGCTACTCGAAAAGAGACAGTTATAAAAGTGGTTTACTGACGTCATTCTTGTCACTGCAGAGGAAGTGCTGCGCAACGTGCTCCGGCAGGATGTTCGCCAGAAGCTTGCATTGTACGCCTCCAGGTGTTCCATGTCCTCCTTCTCATCTATGAAACAATATGCTTCTCTAGGAATCTACGTATAGAAATTGATCGTAATAAATACCAATGTAAGTGATGTCGAGAAATTTGAATCAACGAATGCATAGACGAGATATTTCAACACCAAATTTAACAGGTCACAATAAGAAAAAAAGCTTTTAAGTTCATAATTCATTGGATAAGTAAAAATGGATCGAAACAGTGAAATACGAGAATGTTATACAATTGTAACACACAAAAAAATTAAGTATACATTTTTAATGAAGTTAATCAATAGTACCGAGGAACTTATCAGACATTAGAATGGCTAACCGTTGGCCTGCAGTTTCCAGATGAAGTCAAGGCGGTATGTACTCTCAGTTTGTTGCGAGTGCAGTATTAGAGCAACGGTGGCACCGATAGCAATCACAATGTTGGTCCATTGCTGATTCCAGTCTAAGCCGCATTGGTGTCTGTTGAAAATAATTAATTTAATAAATGTATATGTCCTAACAGATCCTTATTACCCAAGAAAACCAGCCCGAACAATACTGTACAATACAAATGAAACGAAACAAATAAAAATCTCCTAACGACTGAGTCTCTTCTAATAGGACAAAGTCTTAGTTGACGTAATGTCTCTAATGATAAAAATCATACTAATTAAATAAGCTACACCACGTTAAGATGGGGAAGCTTGACTTAATGGATACTATATTTAAGTTGCGTCAAAATATAAACATACTAAGGCAAGACATCGTGTGTAGTTGGCTTAAAGTTCCGCATGAATTGTTTACGTTTGACGTAACAAAGTGCTACGATTATTTTTTGTTTTTATCATAAGTAATATAAAAACAAAAATTTATGTACACGCGCACACTTTTTTTAATTATTTGGCTGACATTTCCGGATACCCTCATTTTGAAAACGTAAGCCCTTACGCTTATGAAGTATAACTTTCGTTATTATTTAAAGAGCAATAAAAACTTTAACTGTTTGTGAAAATGTATTATAAATTCCATTAATTCATTACGAATAACTTACTGGAACTCGAAGAAATAGTTTGTCAAGAAAAGGTGCTCCTGGGTGGTGATCACCACATATGTAACCGAAATGATGAGCAGCAGCAGAGTCTTCATCATTGTGATCAGGATTTGGTGAACGGCGCACAGGAACATTGCCAACAGGGTGAGCTGGAGGTAATGCTAGAAAAAAAACAAAATATATTTTTATCGGGTACTTGTACTTACAAATGATCTTGATAATGTCAAACGGAAATTTTCTTCAAAAACCAAGGTCCTCATTGAGCTGACCTTGGTTATGGCATACATACGCTCGGCCAAGTAAGTTTTAAAAGTAAAACGAATGGTTATTTACACAAAATATACCCGTATTGGAATCACTGAATAAATCACTGCACATAGAAATCTGGAAGTTTATGGAATTACTAAATTTGATATTTTACAGTGTTATAAGTCAGTAAAAAGTTTTCAAATAAATTCTACCTTAGAGTGAAAGTTGTCTTCTACCCAATACAAAAAATCTTATAAAGACACGTTAAAAGACAGTTATTATGATGTTGGATTTACCTCATTCATGTCGAAAGGGCAGAATTTGCTCTTGGCGGCATCCAGCTTTACTAATTTTGGGTCTACTCTTGAGCCGCGGTATACGCCCAAAACCTGGTAAAGTGATATTTATTTTTGATAAAAAATCGAACAGAAATAAAATATAATGACAAAAAAGGACCCAAGGAGCGATGTAACATTCGTTTTTAAAAATATAAGTCTACCTCACTTTTTGCATCCTGCCGATTAGTTATCGTAACACTCATATCACGCCAATAAGCATTGAATAAGCGCTGTTCAATGCAACAACACTAGGAACAAACACAAACTTGCCGTTCCAAATCTCAGATTGCATAAGGTCGGGAACTCATTTGTGGGATTAAGCATTAAAATATTTAATAAGCTACCACAAAATGTAATTGATTTACCCCTGCATAAGTTTAAGTCTCCTGTAAAGTCGATTTTAACAAAAAAAGCTTACTATAGTATTGAAGATTATATAAATGATAAAAACTCATGGACATGTTGATCTCCACGCCTGCACTACTTTTGTTTTTTTTTGTTATCATCTATTTAAATTTATATAATACTTAATTGCTTAATAGTACTCTTTTGTAGATTATTATATTTTTACCAATACTTAATATGATAAAAATTGTAAATATAATTTGCTTTATATAATTATTTTGATTGCAAATGATTCTGTATTAAACACAATTTTTTTGAAAAGAGTAACTACTGAGTTTCTTGCTGGTTTCTTCTTAGTGCAAAACTACCTCCCGAATCAGTGGTAGCTTCATTTGACATTCATAAGTGTTCTGTTAAGGACCTAAACTGAATAAACATTTTTAATTTCATTTCAATGTTGTCTTCAGAAGCACCACTATGCGTAAATTTAAAGAGCTTATTCAAGAACATCACGAAGTTATGGATTTCATTGTTGTGATTTTATATTATATTTTTTTAAGTTACGAAGCGAACGGGACGGCCGGAACGCTCACCTGATGGTAAGTGATACGCCTGACCACGACAGAGCGGCATTGAAGGAGACTTACATTTGATATAGTTATTATTCTCCATCAATGCCGCGTTGCGCCCGTCACCCGAAACAACAGATGTTAGGTCTTTTATACCCGGTAATTTCACTAGCTACAGTGCGCTCATCCCGAAACACAAAAGTGCATTGCACACTTATTTCACGAGACGATATCGGGTACTGTGTCTACCATATCATTTATATAGTCTACCACCATAGTCTACCAACTAGTAAATATGAAATATATATACTCAACTCAGTAAATGCGTTTGGATCTCTCAAACCACATAATATCATTACAAAAAAGCAATAAAAGTAAATAAGAAATCTTTCAAACCCTTGTGACGTAGACTATGATATAATAATGTCATTGTTTACAGACACAGATTTATAAACTAAAGGTTTATAACTATGTGGCTTAATAGCTACCCTTAGTCAATGGTCGATCATAAACCGAAAACTGTTATCTCAAGTCTGTGGTTCCGACGTTTTTTGAACCATTCGTCAGACAAATTCCTGAGCCCAGTCACGTTCTTCTTCTGCGATTTGAAACATTTGAAGAGTTTTGAACCGTAACTTGCCGCGCCGGGCTAGTGTTTTTATTGATTCACCAAAATTTTATATTAACTCATTTCATGAACTTGCGTATACTCACCATAATAATTTGGATTTGCATGATGAGCGTCATTGCGACCGTGAAAGAGATCATCTGCGCCATAGTTCGATTGTTGTGAATGCGAGTCGCGAAACGCTTCAGCTGAGGCGGGGTGTGCTGTGTACGATGGTTATTATTTTAATTTAGAACAGTATTTCTAAGGAAAATTTTATATTTACATACAAAGCCAGTTTTCTGTGAGGCCGTGGTTTCACTCCGGTCCATTCAGCCCATTCGTACTGATGGTCTTACACTTAATACAAATAAAGTTGCCACCTTTTATTTTTGCATTTTAAGTACATTGGTACATTTTTTTATTTAAACTATATTTTTATTGCATTTTCAGTTTGTATTAAAGATCTATTCCTTTCCGATACAAATAACTATAACCACTGGTAATTGTTTATTCCGTCATAAATATTCTGTATACTATTCCTAACGAATAACGCCCGAAAACAAATACAATTTGAATAAGTAATATATATTTTTTAATGTTTTAAAAAGTGTTTACGTGTATTAAATTAAATAAAGTATTTTCGGGTACTTTATTACTCTTATCAAGCCTCTCTTCAACCTATCGCCTAGTCCACTGCTGGATACAGGTCTCCTCTATTTTGCGTCAGGTAGCCCGATCCTCCGCTTTCCTCAACCAGCTTCCACCAGCGACCTCTTAACTAGTATAGAGTACAATAAAATTTAACAACGTACAATACCTCATAATAATGAATGGGTGGAAACCCTAACCACACCTTAATTATGAAAGTGTTAACACATATCGTGTTTAGTTTATATGTTTTATATTACCTTAAAGTCAATGCATACGACGAGAAATACAGCGGCGACGATGATAAGGCCGCATGCACCAATAGTAATATACCCAGCCATGTTTCTAGGAAATAAGACATGATATCTACAAAAGGATGAAATGTATTTCTAACGAGTCTTAGTAGTCAAAGACTCGTCAAAAATACATTTCACTTTGTTATATTAATCTAGGTTTTAATAAGCTATCAATACTGAACGTCATTCAATATACCTAAAAAAATGCTTTAAAAAGGCGTATTTATACTCTTCATTATGGATGCATATTAATATTTCAAAAATATTCAAATACCAGCTTACCGCCATCTCTTGAAACAGTATAATATTAATTCATCTTTTTTGGAGTAATATGCTGACGTACGTATATCATTCTAATAATCCTGTTTTAAGAGACGGCGGTAGCCCCCCTGATCTTACAAGCTAACAGTAAGTATCAATAGTCCATTTACAATACCAGATTTAAAAATCTCTACTTCATAATTTAACCCAATATTTTCTTGTACCCACAATAATATTTTTTTTTCAATATAATGTCGACCGAATTCAATAAACAAGGACACTTACACATTGAATGCCAAGATCTGCACAATGGCAACGGCGACGAAAACCACGAGTGAGCAGATGAAGTAGACCTTCAGCATGCGGTCACGTTCCGCGGTGTACTGCAAAAACGATAACGTTTTATGAATCATACATTTGTCTTAAAACGAACCAAATTTTTCAATATGAATTTTTATTTTTAATTAAGTCAGGTGACATCAAAGAAAAAAGTAAAATAATTCATAATAAGGGTGTTAAAGGAGTGTTTAAATCTAACAGGCAATCTTTTATTATGGTTTAGATGTCTTAATATAACTTGGCTTACTAAATTCATATTTATCCAACCTACATCTTTATTAATGTACCTATTGTTTTTTTTAATATTTAAACGTATAAATTGGCTTATGTATTAACGTAAACATGTTCTTATTATAACATTTAACAGTGTCGCCTTAAATTTACGAGGACTTAATTTATTTATAAAGAAAGGCCGAGTGTTAGTCATAATTATTTGAATGTATAAAGTGTATTTACAAAACATGTTCTAATAATGACATTTAATAGTGTCACCATCTTAGATTTGTAGACAAAGTTAATAGTTGGTTTTTAAGCTTCCGGTTAATATCAACTTCTCGTATATTTTTATGAAATTACTGTATTATATTAAACTAAGTTTTCAGATAGCTTATTCTTGTATAAAAATCTTTTGTAACAATTGTATCGAAATGAAATAGTCTCAATATATCATTGAACCGGAAGTGGTGCAGTGGCGCCGCCATTAAGAATACTTGTGTTGATTATTTAGTACGGTTATAATGTTGGCTTCCGTTTAAAGGTACAGTTACAGTATACAGTTGATGAATTATCTTGAAAAGTGTCAAAGAATAAACATCTCTTGTGGAAGCTGTTTCAATGTTTTTATACACAATAACACTACCTACCTAAGACTTCACTATAAGTACGTAGCTACCTTATTATACCTGAAAATCATTCACCTAAAGCCACTAGTTAATTGAATTTGTTCGGGTAATCCGTGCCGTATTCGAAAGAGGCAGGTCACGTGATAGATTGCGTTCAAATTGTAACGGTCGGACATAAATACATTAACCGATTCTCATAAATATTAATGTTATAAATCATCTGTGTGATAGGATAAATATGCCTTAATAATACAGTTGAAAGATTTTGGTTGTTATATTTATGCAACCGTATAAAATATACTTATTTATTAATATGTTTTTGTATTATTGAACGAATGTACTGTTGATTTAAAAATACATATTCACGATTTATTATTTTCATAAGTACAAGTGCAAACAAAATATTGATGAAACAAATATACAATGTAAACTGAATCTAATTTAAGATGCATTTCAAGAAAGGCATCCTTATTATTCAACTGAATTTAATTCTCAAAGTACATCAATGTTTTATATAATACTTACAAAGAGCGATAACAGTAATAGAGAGTTATCAAATATACCAGTCGTAGTTGCTTGTAGAAATGAGTCAGATCAAACATTCACGCAACGTTTTTGACAGCATTAGAAAGCTGTATCGATATAATTATTTCGTATTATTGGATGAAAAATAATAACTAATTGAGTTTGGAGTTTAAAAATTAGAGCTCAAAAATCGGCTCAACTAGCCATGTGGACGATATAACCGACGAAATAGCGAAAAGTGTGTACACTGCTGGATTGCTGACATTTTCTTCCAAACTTTAAGTTATATCTACATCACACGTGTGATTTAATCTGCCTAAGTTGGTTCGTCAAAATATCAGACACAAAGTTCTGTTCGTAAAGAGCTTCTTTTCACAAGCAAGGCCTTACAGAGCAAAGCAGCCGGAGTTTACTAAAAAGTCACATTCTTCTTAATGAAATCGCTTATTTTTGGAGAAGTAAAGTTTTTGTTGATAAAAATATCATTGAGAGACTATCATTTTCATCATGACAAAGAAACAAATGATCCACGTGCAAAACGAACACGCATATTATACGCAAATTACCCAAAGCGATGAAAGATTAGTATCAAAAGAGTACCTTTAAGTCAGTGAACAATTTGAGTTCTATAATGCCGTCATCCAACACACCATCCCTTTGCTACAAAAACACAGTCAGCAAATAATGAAACTTGGTTTTTGCCCTAACCATAAAATTGATCTTATGTACCGGGAGTACAAAGGGAGTGCAATAAAACTGCTATATATATACGTTACTAGTATTGACGGGTCGGACCAGGTAATGGATGAGCCGAGCAGTAGATTGCAGTGGACGGGAACAGTGCATCTTAATTGGTCGACTTTGCTGTCTAAGGAAAAAGATAGACCTTACTTTATTGTGGCTACAACACACGACCCTCCAGCAGTGAATAAAGTGCTACCGGATGTTTACGAGCAAAACAAAGCCGCTGTTTTTACATAACTTACTTATTATTAACACAGACGTCGCATCCTCCCGAAATCCTAATTAGTGTAACGAGCTTATTATGTTTCAGTGATGCGAGATGATTAATGTGATCANGGAACTCATTTGTGGGATTAAGCATTAAAATATTTAATAAGCTACCACAAAATGTAATTGATTTACCCCTGCATAAGTTTAAGTCTCCTGTAAAGTCGATTTTAACAAAAAAAGCTTACTATAGTATTGAAGATTATATAAATAAAAAAATCATGGACATGTTGATCTCCACGCCTGCACTACTTTGTTTTTTTTGTTATCATCTATTTAAATTTATATAATACTTAATTGCTTAATAGTACTTTTGTAGATTATTATATTTTACCAATACTTATATGATAAAAATTGTAAATATAATTTGCTTTATAATTATTTTGATTGCAAATGATTCTGTATTAAACACAATTTTTTTGAAAAGAGTAACTACTGAGTTCTTGCTGGTTTCTTCTTAGTGCAAAACTACCTCCGAATCAGTGGTAGCTTCATTTGACATTCATAAGTGTTCTGTTAAGGACCTAAACTGAATAAACATTTTTAATTTCATTTCAATGTTGTCTTCAGAAGCACCACTATGCGTAAATTTAAAGAGCTTATTCAAGAACATCACGAAGTTATGGATTTCATTGTTGTGATTTTATATATTTTTTTAAGTTACGAAGCGAACGGGACGGCCGGAACGCTCACCTGATGGTAAGTGATACGCCTGACCACGACAGAGCGGCATTGAAGGACTTACATTTGATATAGTTATTATTCTCCATCAATGCCGCGTTGCGCCCGTCACCCGAAACAACAGATGTTAGGTCTTTTATACCCGGTAATTTCACTAGCTACAGTGCGCTCATCCCGAAACACAAAAGTGCATTGCACACTTATTTCACGAGACGATATCGGGTACTGTGTCTACCATATCATTTATATAGTCTACCACCATAGTCTACCAACTAGTAAATATGAAATATATATACTCAACTCAGTAAATGCGTTTGGATCTCTCAAACCACATAATATCATTACAAAAAAGCAATAAAAGTAAATAAGAAATCTTTCAAACCCTTGTGACGTAAACTATGATATAATAATGTCATTGTTTACAGACACAGATTTATAAACTAAAGGTTTATAACTATGTGGCTTAATAGCTACCCTTAGTCAATGGTCGATCATAAACCGAAAACTGTTATCTCAAGTCTGTGGTTCCGACGTTTTTTGAACCATTCATCAGACAAATTCCTGAGCCCAGTCACGTTCTTCTTCTGCGATTTGAAACATTTGAAGAGTTTTGAACCGTAACTTGCCGCGCCGGGCTAGTGTTTTTATTGATTCACCAAAATTTTATATTAACTCATTTCATGAACTTGCGTATACTCACCATAATAATTTGGATTTGCATGATGAGCGTCATTGCGACCGTGAAAGAGATCATCTGCGCCATAGTTCGATTGTTGTGAATGCGAGTCGCGAAACGCTTCAGCTGAGGCGGGGTGTGCTGTGTACGATGGTTATTATTTTAATTTAGAACAGTATTTCTAAGGAAAATTTTATATTTACATACAAAGCCAGTTTTCTGTGAGGCCGTGGTTTCACTCCGGTCCATTCAGCCCATTCGTACTGATGGTCTTACACTTAATACAAATAAAGTTGCCACCTTTTATTTTTGCATTTAAAGTACATTGGTACATTTTTTTATTTAAACTATATTTTTATTGCATTTTCAGTTTGTATTAAAGATCTATTCCTTTCCGATACAAATAACTATAACCACTGGTAATTGTTTATTCCGTCATAAATATTCTGTATACTATTCCTAACGAATAACGCCCGAAAACAAATACAATTTGAATAAGTAATATATATTTTTTAATGTTTTAAAAAGTGTTTACGTGTATTAAATTTTAAATAAAGTATTTTCGGGTACTTTATTACTCTTATCAAGCCTCTCTTCAACCTATCGCCTAGTCCACTGCTGGATACAGGTCTCCTCTATTTTGCGTCAGGTAGCCCGATCCTCCGCTTTCCTCAACCAGCTTCCACCAGCGACCTCTTAACTAGTATAGAGTACAATAAAATTTAACAACGTACAATACCTCATAATAATGAATGGGTGGAAACCCTAACCACACCTTAATTATGAAAGTGTTAACACATATCGTGTTTAGTTTATATGTTTTATATTACCTTAAAGTCAATGCATACGACGAGAAATACAGCGGCGACGATGATAAGGCCGCATGCACCAATAGTAATATACCCAGCCATGTTTCTAGGAAATAAGACATGATATCTACAAAAGGATGAAATGTATTTCTAACGAGTCTTAGTAGTCAAAGACTCGTCAAAAATACATTTCACTTTGTTATATTAATCTAGGTTTTAATAAGCTATCAATACTGAACGTCATTCAATATACCTAAAAAAATGCTTTAAAAAGGCGTATTTATACTCTTCATTGTGGATGCATATTAATATTTCAAAAATATTCAAATACCAGCTTACCGCCATCTCTTGAAACAGTATAATATTAATTCATCTTTTTTGGAGTAATATGCTGACGTACGTATATCATTCTAATAATCCTGTTTTAAGAGACGGCGGTAGCCCCCCTGATCTTACAAGCTAACAGTAAGTATCAATAGTCCATTTACAATACCAGATTTAAAAATCTCTACTTCATAATTTAACCCAATATTTTCTTGTACCCACAATAATATTTTTTTTTCAATATAATGTCGACCGAATTCAATAAACAAGGACACTTACACATTGAATGCCAAGATCTGCACAATGGCAACGGCGACGAAAACCACGAGTGAGCAGATGAAGTAGACCTTCAGCATGCGGTCACGTTCCGCGGTGTACTGCAAAAACGATAACGTTTTATGAATCATACATTTGTCTTAAAACGGAACCAAATTTTTCAATATGAATTTTTATTTTTAATTAAGTCAGGTGACATCAAAGAAAAAAGTAAAATAATTTCATAATAAGGGGTGTTAAAGGAGTGTTTAAATCTAACGAGGCAATCTTTTATTATGGTTTAGATGTCTTAATATAACTTGGCTTACTAAATTCATATTTATCCAACCTACATCTTTATTAATGTACCTATTGTTTTTTTTTAATATTTAAACGTATAAATTGGCTTATGTATTAACGTAAACATGTTCTTATTATAACATTTAACAGTGTCGCCTTAAATTTACGAGGACTTAATTTATTTATAAAGAAAGGCCGAGTGTTAGTCATAATTATTTGAATGTATAAAGTGTATTTACAAAACATGTTCTAATAATGACATTTAATAGTGTCACCATCTTAGATTTGTAGACAAAGTTAATAGTTGGTTTTTAAGCTTCCGGTTAATATCAACTTCTCGTATATTTTTATGAAATTACTGTATTATATTAAACTAAGTTTTCAGATAGCTTATTCTTGTATAAAAATCTTTTGTAACAATTGTATCGAAATGAAATAGTCTCAATATATCATTGAACCGGAAGTGGTGCAGTGGCGCCGCCATTAAGAATACTTGTGTTGATTATTTAGTACGGTTATAATGTTGGCTTCCGTTTAAAGGTACAGTTACAGTATACAGTTGATGAATTATCTTGAAAAGTGTCAAAGAATAAACATCTCTTGTGGAAGCTGTTTCAATGTTTTTATACACAATAACACTACCTACCTAAGACTTCACTATAAGTACGTAGCTACCTTATTATACCTGAAAATCATTCACCTAAAGCCACTAGTTAATTGAATTTGTTCGGGTAATCCGTGCCGTATTCGAAAGAGGCAGGTCACGTGATAGATTGCGTTCAAATTGTAACGGTCGGACAAAAATACATTAACCGATTCTCATAAATATTAATGTTATAAATCATCTGTGTGATAGGATAAATATGCCTTAATAATACAGTTGAAAGATTTTGGTTGTTATATTTATGCAACCGTATAAAATATACTTATTTATTAATATGTTTTTGTATTATTGAACGAATGTACTGTTGATTTAAAAATACATATTCACGATTTATTATTTTCATAAGTACAAGTGCAAACAAAATATTGATGAAACAAATATACAATGTAAACTGAATCTAATTTAAGATGCATTTCAAGAAAGGCATCCTAATTATTCAACTGAATTTAATTCTCAAAGTACATCAATGTTTTATATAATACTTACAAAGAGCGATAACAGTAATAGAGAGTTTTCAAATATACCAGTCGTAGTTGCTTGTAGAAACGTTTTTGACAGCATTAGAAAGCTGTATCGATATAATTATTTCGTATTATTGGATGAAAATAATAACTAATTGAGTTTGGAGTTTAAAAATTAGAGCTCAAAAATCGGCTCAACTAGCCATGTGGACGATATAACCGACGAAATAGCGAAAAGTGTGTACACTGCTGGATTGCTGACATTTTCTTCCAAACTTTAAGTTACATCTACATCACACGTGTGATTTAATCTGCCTAAGTTGGTTCGTCAAAATATCAGATACAAAGTTCTGTTCGTAAAGAGCTTCTTTTCACAAGCAAGGCCTTACAGAGCAAAGCAGCCGGAGTTTACTAAAAAGTCACATTCTTCTTAATGAAATCGCTTATTTTTGGAGAAGTAAAGTTTTTGTTGATAAAAATATCATTGAGAGACTATCATTTTCATCATGACAAAGAAACAAATGATCCACGTGCAAAACGAACACGCATATTATACGCAAAATTACCCAAAGCGATGAAAGATTAGTATCACAAAAGAGTACCTTTAAGTCAGTGAACAATTTGAGTTCTATAATGCCGTCATCCAACACACCATCCCTTTGCTACAAAAACACAGTCAGCAAATAATGAAACTTGGTTTTTGCCCTAACCATAAAATTGATCTTATGTACCGGGAGTACAAAGGGAGTGCAATAAAAACTGCTATATATATACGTTACTAGTATTGACGGGTCGGACCAGGTAATGGATGAGCCGAGCAGTAGATTGCAGTGGACGGGAACAGTGCATCTTAATTGGTCGACTTTGCTGTCTAAGGAAAAAGATAGACCTTACTTTATTGTGGCTACAACACACGACCCTCCAGCAGTGAATAAAGTGCTACCGGATGTTTACGAGCAAAACAAAGCCGCTGTTTTTACACAACTTACTTATTATTAACACAGACGTCGCATCCTCCCGAAATCCTAATTAGTGTAACGAGCTTATTATGTTTCAGTGATGCGAGATGATTAATGTGATCATTAAATTGATTTGTATAAATATTGTTTCTTATATGTTGGTCTTTAATGTTCAGTATACTAAAGGTATTTAAAAACAAATGGATTCATGCAATTAATTCAATCTTTGTAGGCACGGCACTTTGTCAGTTTCCTTCAGGAATAGATTGATTTCAAAAGTTGAGCAAGGGTCTTAGCAACTTTGCGACTGCCATTAAAACTTGTTTCTTAATGAATTTTTATTCATAGTTGCATTTTCATCAAAAGTTCGCAAAAATAAGGTTATTATAAGGATAGTTCATACATTGAATTACTAAATTCAAAATCACAATAAAACGGAGTTTAAAATAATATTATTAAATTGTCTTTACAAAAAATTATATAGGAGTTCGTAATATAAGGTATTAATTAATGGACAGGTATATTGTCTGGAGTGTTCAAATACAATTTCAACTCAAATTAATGGACAAAAGATCTGCTACTGAACTTTTGACAGATTCAAAATCGAGTTTAAACTTGAATATGATACTATGAAAGCTTTAGGTGAGTGAGTGTAATACAGAAAATACTAAATACTAAATTTTATTTAATATTTTCTGTAATTGGATTCCAAACAACTTAGACTGAAATAAGATCATAGGCTCCAAGACTTCCTTATTGCTAGAAATTCCCAGCGGTGGGCAACCATAGTATCAAGAGATCTCAAATTTCTGTTAATTTTATCAGTGCAATTATCAAACCATATAACTGTCGGTGACAGATATTTACAACAGCAATAATTAATGATTTCACATTGTGGAATCCTGGCTGTTAAAAGGTTAATCTCATATTATCATCATCAGCAAATAATACGTCCTCACCGAGGGGCACGAGCCTAATCTCCCCCCATCCCCCAATTTTGAAATAATATTCCTATAGCCTCCCTCAGGGCTACCTAAAACTGTTCAAACAAACAAACTCAATCTTTATAATATTGATATAGACAGGGACGCGTCACAAAATGGACATTAGATATTACTTACTTTGCGCTCCAATTTCTTGTCACGGAAGGTAAGCGTGAAGGGGCGACAGTGCTCAGCTCGCAGGCGGTCTATAGAACGAGCATCAATCGCCTTCATCAGATATTCGTTTACTTCATCCTCCGGTTTCTTATTCTCGTTGACTGGGTCAACACCAATCCTACTGTAGAATAAAAATTTCATAGTAAGAGATCGTCGATCACTTGGAAAATATGATTCATCATGAAACCTAGCACTGCATGCATTCTCCAAAAGTAAGAAATTATATTCTCGGAGGTATTCAGGCTACGGCCGGCCTGGAAATCATCGCGGTCTTAAATATCTTTTGTAATTAATATTGAGCGTCCTTTTTTAGTTGTGATTCTTTGAAATTCGAGATAAGGAGGGCCCAAATTTAGAGATTTACCTCATATATTTGAGAATTAGTAGTTATTTCCCAGGTAAATGTTTTGCTTACCTTCTAAACGACCGTAATGGCTACAAAGTCTTTTTAATATTGGTTTAAATTTAAAGGGAAAATATTAGTGCCCGAAATTGAATAAGAGTAATATATTGTACCCATAAAACTTTTTAAATTATAAAAATAAAATATTGTACCATGAAACTTTTTAAATTATAAAACCGTGAGCATTTATCTGCGTTCTCAACTGATACTAAATGAAAATGTTGATGAAGCTGTAAATGCGTGTATACTCTCGTTTTTCAAAAGTAATAAAAGACCAGCAGGCCGAAAGTTCACACTATGGCAGATCGCTTTATTAAAAAAAAGCGAAGCGGATCCAAATTGACTTCAATTAAAAGGGTAAAGCTACATTTACGCTGTTTTACAATAAATGAAATATACTGTAGCATATAAATTTTAATATTGAGTTTTCAGTGGTTAATAAAAGCTTAAAAATATTACTAGACAGAAGGTACTACTTGAGTGTAAATGAGATCCAGATTTGTAGATCTCATTTACACTCAAGTAGTACCTGCTTCGAAAATCGGAAACGTAGTTTTTCGCCTTTATTTTATGTTACATACGCAACGTACCTATAGGTTTATATTTCGTTGTCGTTTCATAATTAAACATCTCTTAAAAGAGTAAAGTAAAGTATAATCTTTTGACAAATAATACGAACTATAACCGACCCCAAAATACGTCCTTTTACTGCACTTAAATCGACTACAACAAAGTCGTTGTTTCCGTATTTTGTTATCGACTTAATTCGAGATTTAACTGGTTAAATATCACTTATATAAATCGTATGAGTATCATGAACTTGTGCAAAATTATTCCATCGTAAAATTTGGTACTTAAATTCCACTTGAGAAATGTCACTTTGCTAGCCGCAACATGACAGGACGCCCTAGGCGGAACCTTGTCGTGCTTAATTGAAATCACAAACTTGTGAACACGGTAGGTACAGTTTGCTCGACTTTTCCCTGAATTCGTTCCGTTTGGCTACTGTTCTCTAATTGAAGATTAGTGGCGGATTCAATGTACGGTGTTTCCGTGTGTTCCCCTTTTGTGCAAACTTTTGGCGTATGGGCCCAAGCTCATAAGCGTACCCACTGACAAAATCATAATTTATACGAATAAAATACTCTTTGGGACGAGTTCAGTTTTCAAATACAATATGTACTAATTATCCCTTTGTTCTCTGGTTTAAAGGGCGGCGGATAAAAATGTCTGATTACAAAGTCTGCATTTTGTACTTGAGACATTGTTTTTTATACAATGAATATCAAAGCGAGGGTGTACAAAAAGAGCCGTGTCATTTGAGACTAAAGAAGAGGATTAAAAAAGCGCCGTATCATTTGAGATGATGGAAGTTGGTTGCAAAATTTCCTTTATTCATGATAGCTAATATTTGCGTGAACGTTACTTGATTTCAAGATACTCACTTAGACGAATGCTTGCCATGTTGAGAGCCATGCCCCATCACCCGCATCTCCTTGGATACATTGCCATTGAGCGAAAAGTTGTGCTGAGGCTTTTTGTCCTAAACAAAAAAAATACAGTGTAAAAGTTTAAAAATACAAAAAACTGGCCTAAATTACTATATATTCCTCGACTTTTATTGATTTGTTGTGCTACCTTGTGTTTTTAAGTGACACATTTCTCACGTCATCGGTTGGTAAAATTTTAAACACCGTTTTATTTTTAAAAGTAATAAAAAAATATGGGCTAGTACTTCAATGCTGGAGTGTGTATTACGTACTTCTTTAGGTTTTACTTTTACCTACACTTTAATTATAAGTTTTTTAATACTTCATGCAGTTTTCCGTTATTTCCAATGGCATAAGGTGGCACAGCGACATTGATATACTTGTTGGTACACCCACTCAAACCATATCCGTTTATCCGACTGGACGAGGAAAGCGGAGGACCGGGATATCTGGCGTAAAATGGGGGAAATCTATGTCCAGCAGTGGACTGCGATAGGTTGAAGAGAGTATATAAATAAAATAAATTAATAAATATCCACAGATATTCACACAGCGCAATCTAGCCCCAAGTTAAGCATCATCGGCTCATTAAACGTCCCCACCGAGGGGTACGAACCTACCCGTATAGGGTGATTAGGCCTTAGTCGGCCACACGGGTCCAGTGCGGATTGGACGACTTGACACGCAACCTTTGAATCTCTTCGCAGGCGTACATGAAGGCGTTTAGCGTGAAGACTTATATTATGGATTAAGCGTGAAGACTATATTATGGGTACTTAACAACGGACAATATGTATTAATATAAAGAAAACACCAAGACCATTACAAACAGACATGATTATGCACACAAATGTTTATACTGCCCGGGGATCGAACCCGGAACCTTTGGTGTAGCAGCCGACATCTCAACCGCTACACCAAATGTCGTCACACAAATGTTTGTACTGGTGTAGTAGTAACATTTCGAACATCACACTGGTCATTATTGGTCATCAGTATGTAATGTATACTCACCACGCGGCTGGTATCATCCGGCACAATCAGGTAGGTTTCAATGTTGTGGTCTTTCAGGTAGGTGTTCCGTTGACCGCCGTGACCCGGCTCGACCTTGTAGTCATCACCCAGGCAACGAAGGGTCTCCTTTGTGATGTGTACCCGTCTGAGTAAAAAACACATTTTTTTATTACATAATAAATATAATCAATTAATGTATCGATAATACTCTAGTTTGTCTTATTAACAGACTAGACTGCACTTAGGGCTTTTAAGGTTGTTTAAGGTTATAATGGCTACTTACATAGTTACAAACAAAAAAGACTTGTCGATTATTTTATTCATCATCATCATCAATTAGCCAACATTCGTCCATTGCTAAACATAGGCCTCCCCCAAGCGCCAACCATTCCGATTCTGAGCAGCCCGCATCCATCCCCTGCTGGCAAACCTTCGCAAGTCATCAGACTACCGCACCACAGGACGTCCCATACTACGCTTGCCCAAAATATTATTTTATTATTTGTTCTTATTCCGAAGAACTGTAGATTTTAATTTAACAAAAAAGAAGTATATAATAATTATTCTTTATGGATCTAAATTGAACGAATAATATTCTTGATTTTGTATTTTTTTGGAACATTTCACAAATCAAAATAATTTTGAGTACAATTTTAACATAATTGTATATACATTATTTTAACATTTTAAGGGCGATTTCAATACTCACTTATGCAAGTCAAAAAAGTATCTGTTTCTAACGCCGTAACCGTAATGCCATTAGTGTTTCGTGCTAAGGGATTGCCCAGGAAGGAAAATTACAAAATATCGTGACTTGACGTCTTTATAACATAAGTTATCAAAACATTAGGATTCCACTTTGGGATAGCTGTTGTATACAAATGGATGACGTCTGCACAATTTTACTTAGATATTTTGCTACATTGTACTTAAAGTTAAAATAAAACTGTTTTAAGAGTTGTATCGGCAAGTTTCGTCAGAACTCTCCATCAATAATGCTCAAAGATACATATATATTTCGTCCTACCTGTACGTTACATGTACTTTTTAGGGTTCCGTAGCCAAATGGCAAAAAACAGAACCCTTATAGATTCGTCATGTCTGTCTGTCTGTCAGTCCGTCCGTATATCACACCCTTTTTTCTCCGAAACTATAAATACTACACTTTTCAAACTTTGTAAGTATATGTATTCTGTGAACCGCTATTAGGTTTTGACACGAAACTTGAAAATATGTAATATATTTTGGGGTTCCCCATACATACATTGAACTGAAACTGAAAAACTTTTTTTTCATCGTACCCCCTCGTCTGGGGTATCAATTTGTAGAGCTTAAAAAATGATAAAGAGGTTTCTAATATATTTTTTTTATAAATTGAATAGTATGCGCGAGAGACACTTCCAAAGTTGGAAAAATTGTGTCCACCCCTCTCTAATTTCTAAACTATGCGGTTGATAAAAAAAATATGATGTACATTAATTACCATAATATCTAACAACGAAATTTTGTTTGAACAATTTCTGGTATGTAGTTTTTTTTATACGACATAAACGGTGAACCACTATTTTTCATATTAAAGCTGCAATAGGTGCCTAAGTAAATTAAAATTACTTAATTTTATGTTTCTTGCTGCTGCAACGCCCTCCACGGGCGAGTCCGACTCGCGCTTGGCCAATTTTTTTTTGTTACCGACTGAAACCAGTCAACATGTGTTCATGAGTGTACTCACCCCGCCACGCCGCCGCTCTCCATATAGTTGGCGAGTGTGACGTCATTGGACCACACGTCGAATTGCCACTTGCGCAGTCCGAGCACGACGCAATGCACGCGGCCAGTGTGGATGCCCACGCGCATATTCACGTTGACCGCCATCACCTCGCGGACGAGACTGTTGAGCAAATATCACCTTTATTCATGTTCGTATAAGGTTTAAAGTACTCATTATCAACTCATTAAACGTCCCCACCGAGGGGCACGAGCCTACCCGTAAGGGTGTTTAGACCTTAGTCGTCCACGCGGGCCCAGTGCGGATTGAATCTTACGAGGATACTTAAAAGTAAATCAAAAAATCAAAAAAAATCAAAATTCTTTATTCAAATTAGGCTTACAAAAAGCACTTATGAACGTCAAAAAATATACAAAAATATAATAAAAAACAATTAAAAATACTAAACTAAAAATATGAATTTTGATGCTTTGAAAAAAAGCGCTTCAGTGGATTGGCCTGTTGAGAAAGAAGCACCCAAGAAAACTCAACAGTGTAGCCTTTTTTAAAAACAATTACTTAATGTAACAATATATCATAAACACTGAAATAGCTGAGCAATTTAAGACCAAGGATTTTTATCACATAAATATTCGTCAATAGTGTAGTACCCTTTTTTAGAAAGGTGGTTTTTTATTCTAGCTTTAAACATGTGTAAAGGTAACTCGACAATATTTTGCGGTACCTTATTGAAAAACTTTATACATCTTCCTATAAAAGATTTACCTACTTTATGTAGTCTCAAGTCCGGAACAGCAAGTTTGTTTCTATTCCTAGTATTAAAATTGTGTGAGTCACAATTTTTTTAAAGGTATGATAGTATTTACGCACGTAAATTAAATTTTCATAAATATATTGTGATGCTACAGTCATTATATTTATTTCTTTAAAAAGTTCCTTAAGAGAGTCACGGGGGGGAGAGTCACAAATACATTAATAGACCCTGTGGGGCACCACAAGCAGAATAAGTATAGGTGATAAACTATATATATTTATAATATGATATGGTATCTCCCCATAGCTAGGCTTTGCGGGAAGATTTGTGCCCTACATAAAGCTGATGGTGATCTTTTTATATTTTATTTTCAAACATACATCCTAATGTAGAAAAGCCGTATTTGAGGAGTCTTTAATTCCCTTTAGATAATCCTCAAAATAAAACATTAACAGTCACCATTTACTATTAATCTATATAATACGTGCGCGCGTCAGTATTTAAAGAACCACGAAACCGAACAGTTTCAACTTACGCAATAGCATCAATCATGTCGAGTCCCATCTCCACGCAGCACTTGGCGTGATCGTCGCGTGCCTCTGGCAGCCCTGAAACGCAGTAGTAGCAGTCGCCGAGCAGTTTGATCCTCAAGCAGTGGTGCTCGGCAGCCAGGCGGTCGAATCTGTAAATGGAGAAACAATGTCAGAGGATTTTTCATAACACGACATTCGTCATATGGTATTGTTGAATAGCGGACTGAGTCGGAGAACATCATCTTCCAAATTATAATCAAAACATGATGACTAGGACTCCTTAAAGAAGGGGAATCGTTCATCAGATTGCTACATCCCAGTGCTGCAGATCGTACATTCGATTGCCACATTAACCCAGTGCTGCAGTGGGTTCAAAAATGTTGATAAAAGCAATGAAAGCCGTGCTAACTTCACCTTTTTTTTTGTGTCATTAAACGAATGAGGCAACCAGTTTGCGCGTTTGATAGTCAGTGATAAATGACTGCCCATGGCATGACTGTTGACAGTACTTCGTTTCTGTTATCCCTTTTGCCGAAATATAAAAGTGAATGACAGTCGTATTTCATTGCACTAATATCTACGATAAGATACATAGTCATAGACGATCAAGTTCTGTGCCGGTCTGATGCCACATTAAATAAAATAAATTAATAAACTTTGTAGTCAGTCCGCTCGTCTTAGATGGTTAAAGGTAGTTTTTTGACTCAGGTTCGCAATAAACATCTCCCTTTTGTAGATAACAAAACTAAGATTTATTTGTGACTACTTGAAATCCTATTGCGATTTAGGCAAGAGCGAAATCCGTAGTGACTAAGTACCACGGATTTTGCTTTCGGTCCTGTCGAGATAACACTGAATTTCCTTAGACAGCTCTCAGCATTGAAATGTATAGGTTTAGTGGATAATCGCATTATCTCTATCTTACCGGCCTTATGTCTTTCAAATGGTATTCTAGTTAAGTGTACTAAAATATTAGCAACAAGTCAACTATCTTTGCTTCTAGATACTAAATGTATAAAACTGTGCATCAACATCTGATTGAAAATAAGGTGCCACTACGTTAGTATTAGGTATGATTTTCGTCTTGCTCGTATTTATTTTAAAACCCATCCATACAGAAACTCGATGAGATGGATCAAATAGGTTGCATTGTGATAATATTCATGAAATATACTTTATTTGTAGATATTACGTCTGACTTACAATCGAATCGCCTTTGTAATATAGTTATTAACTGACAAGGTGGCGTTTAAATGTAAATATTACTAAACAAACATAATCAAAACAACATTGATCTCGATATAATCAAATGCCTTTTCAAAGTTCAGAAATATTAAGTTTAATGGCAGGCTTATATCTTATGATGTTAACGCTTTAATATTTTGTATTATGTATAAAAACTTGACACCAGATTTCTAAACTTATCACTGTGCATAAAGTTATTGTAACTAGAGTATACCTCAGCAATTTGTTATAATACCATGTTGTATGTAAATAAAACACAACCCTATTTCAATTTAAGTTGTTAGTATTCACTCGAAATAAACTCGTTAGCCTAATGAAGCAGGTTATTCTATTACCAGTAATCGGAGCTGGTTTACCGAAGTCGATCATTAAATGGTAAAGATTATAATTGTGTTCGGGACAACGAGAAATATTTCGGTAAATGTGCGGTATTATTCAAAGTAAAAAAACAGTTGGGTGCTTCATTGAAAGTCAGGGATTAATTTTGTTTTTATACACATCTCTTTACTTTTTAACTCCGACGCAAAAACGTCGGGGTATTATAACTTTGACGTGTCTGTCTGTGGCATCGTTGCTTCCGGACGGATGAACCGATTTTAATTTTCCTTTTTCTATTCATTTATTTGAAAGTTATTAGTCGGGGTGTTCTTAGCTGTGTGAATCAAATTTGGCCCGAGATATCTGCCACCAGAAAATGTCTATTCATTTTCGAAATACTGGTACTGTTCCTAGTGAGCTGTAGATACCTAGTTTGAAATATTTGGGATTTGGGGGTTATTTAATTAAAACATAATGTTTTTATAAAAAGATTTTTATTTCATGAAAGTGTTAAAAGCTGGGACCACTTACAGTACAGCATTCCACTTTAACGATCATAAACGGTAATGTTAGACATTTATATCATTCATTTTGTAAACGTTATAAGTGGTTTTACAAACGGGGATTAATATTTAAATATTGATTCTTAAGCTAATGCTAAGAATATTTGCATACACGGGAAGGTGACAAATAAACAGGTCACGTCACTTCCTCTCCTCTTCAGTGTCTACCAGTTCGTACCGAGACACGTCCATTGACACCTGCCTGCCAGACGAGGATAACTTTATTACTGTAACTCCATAGACTAGGGGTCGGTACTGCATCTAAATGTTATGTAATACCGTACCACCGCAACCCCATTTGATTTTCATTCAAACTTTACAACCTTTTTACCATTACAATTTCTAAACTGCATTTCTGGGTAATACATTTTCTGGTTCTGAAATTGGCTTGCTGAAAATTGTGAAAATATTTTTAGCCTACGTTGAGACTTCATTATGCTTATTGTAAACATCTCTTGACCACATTCTTCAAGTTTAGTCTAAGTTGAATTACACTTCGTCTAGGGGTGTTTATTTAAATAAGTTTGGAGCTTGACAGTTTTTTTACTAACATTATTTAGTATTATTGTAAAACCAAAAAATTTTAGTAGAAAAAAAAAAAATGATAAATGTTCACGGGCTTAGAACAGTATCAAGTAAAGCAAGCTATTCATATTAAATTGTAGCGAAATAAAAGCAAATCTTTTACCTATGTACGCACTGAAAGGGCAATATAGCCTGGCAACTAAATCATGCCGCGTGTCTCCTTGCCTAACATCTCAAGGTGCATCGTAAAAACGTGCAATAAGCACACTGAAAAATTTACGGTCCGGATACCGTTCGGATAATGAGATTCGCATGTACCAACCGCACTGAGCGACGCCCCGGGTTTTCACATAACTTTAAAAGATATTTTCTTTTCGCTAAAGGCTACGACTACGCAACGACTTGATTGGGTCAAGTCGTTTGCTCTCATTACGGATTTCACTTGTATTCTATCCCCCTTTTCCTGGTTGATTAAAGTGAGGGATATTGCCCTGCGGATCGTTAGGTCCGCCGGCGTCCGATATCGTAAAGGTGTTTTGATGGATGGCCCAATCATCTCGGCGCCTCTTTATCATCCGCGAAAATGATAAATACGCTTGTTTGGAATCCACCGTCCTTTTGTGTGTTTAGAAGTTACCGGTACCGAAATAAAGCGTCTGCCATTGCACTACATTTTTATTTATATTATGTGCTTGATACCATTTTGTGGTAAATTATTATTTCTGGTATATATTATAATAATAATAAACATTTAATCATCCTCCCTGGCCAAAACTCATAAAAACATATTAAGGATCTATATTGAAAAGAAATAAACCTTGAAACTTTAATAGGAATTGATTCCACTTTGTTTTTTATGAAATGAAGTTCAGTGGTTAATGCTTAATAAATATATAAGCAAACCATCACACATATGACTTTTCATATGTGTGATAGTTATAATAGTTGTAATGGTTATGATGGTTAAACAGTATAGAAAAAAATCTAACCTGGGTACTCACACCAAAAACTGTTAGAGTTTCAAATTGGATTTACAATGATCGACAAATTGTTACATTTTCAACGTATAGACACATACTTACAGTTTACGATGTAAAAAGTTCGTATAAATATTTAATTGGCAAATGTGTTGCTAGCATCGTGACTGTTAGGGGTTTGTTAAATTCTATATAAATTAATGAATCAAATGTTTTAAAAATGCATGCCTTTGACCGTATGAAAAGGTCTTCTAGCACGCACCATAATGCCATCAACACCATGGTGCGTTAGGAGTATCTTTTCTGAATAATATAACGATTTGATAACATGCAAAAGATCGTTGGTGATGGTGGTGCAGGTTGATGCAGTTTTAGATAGAATAAGAACCATATATGAGGCGAAGATATGTAGAGGCATATTCCAGGTAAATTATTATCATAAAATACCGCATTTGTGAAAGAGCTAAATTATTCAGGTCGCTGGTTCAATCTGTATTGGGATTGCTTGATGGTTAACCGCCCAACCTTCCCATAGCTATCCTATGCGAGAAGGCCTATTTCAACAGGTGGACATTATAGGCTGATTATGAAGTCGCTGGTGCTACAAATTAAGATTAACTTGTTTTACTATCGATACGCTAAGAAGAAGACAAATTAAGATGAAGGTATACAAATGGCGTTACTGTTAAAACGTAAATTCTACTTGCAAATTACGTTAACACTGGACAAACCACGCACTCTTAGGAGTCCGATATTCTGTGAAGCTAGACTTTATACATTGAATATACAAACCTTGCAAACAGCTCATTTAGAAGACGAACTAGCTCCTCAGCGGTGCACTGGTCTGATAGAGATGTGAAGCCGCAGATGTCCGCAAACAAGATGCTGAGGACAACAAAATGTCGTTACTGGTCATACATACAACATGTCATTCAATCATAACTTCAACACATGGATGGTTGGGGGTTGTGCCCATTCGGGACAATAGATTATCTTGAACCTATCACTGTCCACTGCTGGATAAAGCCCTATATCATGTCGTGCATATTGCGAAATATGCATTGTGATCTGCTACCATTGTAGCGTAATTAAAATAAGCCAAAGAAACTTCCTAGATGAAGAAAATCCATAAAAGAGTTTTAAAGTCGCCGTGGATTAAGCTATATTATTCGTTGTGAAAAGAAATAGATGCCTAATATTTATTTCCATACTTTAAGCCCATAATAACACATTCTAATTTCATGATATAAATTAGATCCTACCACCGTATAGCACTGTATTAGTATTTATCTTTAAAATAATATCGGTACAAACTACATTGTTCTTGCTTTATATTCACGTAACATTTCCTCTGTTATTAGCATACTGTAGGATAGTTATTTTGTAGACAAGATGAACCGATGACTTCATTAGCCCTTTAACCGTTGCAAGCGGATATATCCAACAGATACAATTGGCTTTCTATTGTGTCTGAAATACTGGCGGTTAAAAGGTAAAGGTGGCGCGCATATTATTGGGTTCACGTGTAAGTTATTAGGAAAATCATTCAAACAGAGGACATTTAAAGCTTTTAAGGACACAATTATGATAATAATGCATCAATACAATGCCCCAAATTATTACTACATGGAGAGAAATTTTGTAATATTTTTATAATGAAACAGCAATTTCAGCCCTCTTTCTTATTTATGCTTTGCACATGTACTTGTGGAACAAAAGTATATACAAAGAGTAAATTGATGTAATCAAGATATTTGTTGGCTAACCAATTGTTACCTGCATCGAATTACTTTTGCCTTTATGCGGATTATAGCTTGCTAATATATTCATTGGCCTCAGGCTACCCTTTTGCGAATAAAGGGAGCTTATTTTTTATATGAGTTTTGTTTTACATTAATCGATTTGGTATCGTGTGCTACTTAAAATATTTGCTTGTTTATTCTACGTTTGTTTACATTTTTTAAAGACTTTCAAAGTTTAAGTTTCCATAAGGATCACCGATTTTAGATGGCATTTTTTCTGTTATATATTTTATGATTCAGAACTTTTTACATAATAATTTTGATGTATAGCAATAGCAGTTATTCCCGTTTTACATCCTCTCTGAAGTACTTATCTTACTTTTTATACGATTGTTTGAAAAATCGCAAAAGTGACTTTCACAATGCGGTCATTGTGTGTGTCGTAACTAACGGATTCGACCTTAAACCCCCGATAGTGTAGTGATCGAAACTCAATGCGCTATTAATCACAAGGCAGTTGATAATGAGTGATACAATGAGTTCATATATCGTTCATTACCTATAGTATCATCTATGATTTGTAAACACACGAAATCATTACATACAAAAACAACTTCGCTACCCGAAACATTAAAAACAATTGCATGTTAAGAACTGAATTAACAGCGTCTTTTGTTTACATAGTAGAGCTGGCCGTTACCGATTTCGTAACTTAGAAAAACGTANTGCGGATATGTGGAATGTCTACCACGTAAGGATGAAACGCTCGCCTTCGTCTTGTATCCCGATGGTGAAAAGGGCTGTGGAATTAACGCGTGTAATTCCATCGCACACTCACCGAAATGTAGCCTGTAAAAAACAGACAGCCGTGCAACTCTACGACGATGCTCGAGGCTTTGCAGCTTAGCGTCAGTCAGAGTACGGTCGCCAATGAGCCGCTCAGCACGCCGCTCAATCCAAAGCAGCCAGTTGGTATTTGGTTGATCCATCCCATAGGTGGCAGCAGTATTCCATACAAGACCGGAAATGGGCTTGATATAATGCTAGAAGCTGTCCAGGGGTGAAATATTGCCTAACCTTGGAAAGGATCCCAAGTTTTTTTGTTGCAGTCTTTGCCTGAAACTTTGGTTCTGCCTGAAACTTGTCAATTTCAGTGGCCATCCATGTTGGGTAATACTGTATACCGGGCTGATGAGGTGGGTAGGTATTTGCTACTTCTACAACTATAACGTACACTGTTGACCTTTTACAGAAATTGTTTTAGATGTACTACGGACAGGTGAGATTATGCCAAACTTTATATGATACCCACCACTTTGGGCATCAACTTCTTCCATACTATTCAGCAATTTGAACCAGTATATTTTATAAATGAAAATATATTCGATTACATGTTTTCACTGGTAATAAATGGTAAAGTTTTATAGGACGTAATAGTTAAAGTATGCTTTATAAATATAATGTACATAGACTACTTCCAAATATGAGCTGAATGTTCTCTAAAAATTAATGTATGGAGATGGAATATAACGGCAGTAACAATTCTAAACAACTTTCCAGAACACTCATTGTTATATAAGCGGTCTGCGTAGTCACTAATTTAATGAGTTAAAATGAGTGTTTTCAAAAACAGAATCGAGATAGAACGCTCTGAAGCAGATGTCCAGTGCTTTTGTATTCGCAGACGCAAGGAGTCGTTCTCACTAAACCTTTGTTCAGCAGACGGTGCTGCAGATACTTTCAAAGTAGTATGAAGCAAGAAATTTCATTTTGTGCTAAAGATTTTGTGACTTTCGTTCGTAATCTCACCATGTATTGTGCAAAATTAAAGTGTTTAGTTCTTCTATATTCTGTATTTGATTTAAACGCAGACATATAAAAATACTAAGTGTAAAGAGGAGAAAAAAAAGATTTTGTTAGGAGATATAAAAACAGTAGTAGTTTATAAAAAGATAAATATTCATAATAGATACCACCGCTATATGGAACTATATGACAAGATAACATTAAAAAATCATTTGTCACTTAATCCCTTACGATTAGATTTTTTAATATTTCGATTTTCAACTTATAATAGAGATTAAAAATAGAAATCATAATTAGTTTGAAAATATTTTTACTTCAACAGTGGGTGACTGTCTACTGATAGACTAACTAGCATTCTAGGTGGTATAATCGTTACTGAGTCATCAAGGATACCATTGGAGTGCCAGATATATAGTGAATGTATCCTTCAGCACTCCATCTGTAATGGGAAGGCATAGCACGAGCAATGTATATTATGTAGCCATTCTTTTCAAAAAACTCACTAGCACATTGCGATCACGTGACCTTACAATTGACAATTGTAATTATATTGAATGGTCGCGGATGTTTCGTCTTTCAATTGCGTTTAGCGTCTAGATCAGCTATACGCTGATCCTTAAAAACGCAAACCTTTGCGTCTAAGCCGGCGCCAAACTTATAGCGAGAACTTTGTGTTAATCATACGCTAAGAAAGTTGTCAACGCGATTAACAATGATATTCAACAGAATATCTAGTTGAAGGATATTCCTCCAAGGTTTACGATGACACTAGCGACCAAAGTCTGACTGCGGCGCAAATCGGAATACTAACTAGAGCTTTTACGGGTCTCTGCAGATTGAATTATGCCAGTGTTTATTCCAAGTCACGTTGGAATCCTAGTGCTCGGGATTGAAGCTGTCTTGTCGACAGTTTGTAGCATCTATTCGGATACGTAACTGATTTCCCGAGCACGTAACATTTGTATGGTTAATTAAATAAAAATAATTTATCATGAAATGTTTGTATCATTATCAAAACAGACGAAGAGTAGGTAATTGTTTAGAACTGTCTTAAATTTATAACACACATTACAAGTCATCTAAACAACCTGAGGCTCAAAGTATAGAAATAACTTATAACTTTACTTAATGTTCAGGAAGTTTATTTTGGAACATTTTAACCCCACTCAGGCGACTTAGCTGTTAAACTGGAATCAGGCATGTTTGTACTTGAGCAGTGTCGGCTCAAGGGTGTGTATGATGCTCAAATAAAATCACCTCCCTTTCAAGGGTTGTATCATAATCATCTTTGTGCCTCATTAAGTCCAAAATATATTAATATATTTTTCTACTATAGGTAGGTACATAGTTTGATTTTTTGAAAAGATACTTTATAAATCACCTTGGACGGTTGACAAGCCCCAGTGATACAGAGTAATGTATAGATTCCATATAAATTAATTCTCGGAAACTTGTGCTGTTAAGAAAAAGAAGAACTCTCAAAAAGTTTTATTTTCTTTTGGCAAGTGTTGGATTTGGGTTCCACACGGTTAACTCTATGGTCCCACAGGGCCAGGGCGTAAGAAAGTTCACGACTAACTTATTTCCACGCTATATATTTATTCTGATTTTAGAAGGTGATAAAATTAAATTGTTTGTTTACAGCTTTTGAAATTGTCTTGGTAAAAATTTATTCAAGATTAAATCTCAATGAATACTTCAAAACGCCTTCAATTATTCAGAACCCAATCCAGCCTACCATTGCATGTTTCATGCTCATGCAATTCTAGGTTTTGAAAACCATGTGAGGAAATATTCGTGAGTGTTGTAAGTAATTGTTTGGGAGCAAAAATTATCTTCATCCTAATAACTCACTATATAAGAATACTTGGTTCTTCCGATGAAGTTTGTTCAGTAACAGTTTCTATTTAGCAACTTTTATAGGTAATTAAACGGCTTTCAGTTTGTTGTTGTTTGCACTGCAGAAAATTAACCACGAAATTTATATCTTCTTGAAAGCTGTCTTTGTGACTTGCCAGATTCTCTGGATGTTGATGCCGTTGTGAGGTTAAGTGCTGGTCAGTATTGTGCTCAGTAAAGCCTTATTTTCAAGGTAATTTATTCCCAGGTACACTATAAAAGTAATTACTAAAAATTTGATAATATACACGTATAAAAATTTAATTTAAAATTTTTAAAAAACCCCGACACAAGAACTTAAGTAATTTCCCTTTAAAAAGTAAAAAATAATAAAAGAAACTTAATGTTAAAGTACCTAAGAATCTATTAATAATTCTAAAAAAACCTCGCGTTGGGGGACCGCTCCTAATTATTTCTTTCTTATCTACGATATTTTTCATAAGATGGTTACCTCTTTAGGCTTTTACCCAAGACTTTTTGAAGGAATTTCATGAAAGTTTTTGAATTATTCTCTTAATTTTGTTTTTATGTTCATCTCTGTTACTTAATTAGACTATTTGTATTTGAATTGTTAGTTTAAGAGCGGTCCCCCAACACGAGGTTTTTTTTTAGAATTATTAATAGATTCTTAGGTACTTTAACATTAAGTTTCTTTTATTATTTTTTACTTTTAAAGGGAAATGACTTAAGTTCTTGTGTCGGGGGCTTTTTTAATTTATAATTTAATTTTTATTTCATACTTTTTATAGGTAGGTTAGGTTAAGTTAGATTTTAGTATATAGACAGACACGTCAAACTTATAACACCCCTGTTTTTACTTACTTATTATTGTAATGTACGAATCATTTGCTTTCATTTGATACCCCACTCGGGCATATTTGTAAACAATCGGTTTTTCATTCCCACTTTCATCCCCTATATCTTATAAACGGCTGAGCCGATTTTAATGAAACATAGCTAAGAACACGCTCGATTAAATGACCTTCCAAACAAAAAAAACTAAATCAAAATCGGTCCACTCGTTCGGGAGTCATGGTGCCACAGACAGACACACAGACTCACACACAGACAAACACGTCAAACTTATAACACCCCTCTTTTTGCGTCGGGGTTTAAAAACAGTTAACTGCTTAAACGAATATTGATTTAGAATTCCTTCGTAGTCCTGGTGAATTCATTGCCTAGGCAAGAACTTAAAACAATACATATGACAAAGCACACCCGCAAGCGGAACCACCAAACAATGTTCCACAATTCAACTTGAACCAATTGCCGAATTTCGGTACAATGGGGAAAGATTGCTCTACACTCAGTCACAGGTTTCATTTCTAAAGCTAGAATAGTTCCCCGACATGGCGATTTGCTTGGCAAGCTTTGCCTTTAACTTATACTACTAGGATGAATCTTCCTGTTTCGGGATTTGTTAAATATGTTGTTGTACGCGTGTAGTAATGCCTTATCACTATGAAGTGAAAAATCTTAATTTACGTAATGACCTACATCCCAACTCTTAACCCATTGAACGCCGGGAAACCAGACACTATAGAATAGCTGAGACACACATACACTATAGAGTAATTGAGTCAGGCGCTTTAAGCAGTTTTAGTACTTGTATATGTGCTAAGGGGCGTGAATAGCGGCAGAGCTGAAGATGACTGTCTCTTATGTAAAAGTTTATCTAAAGAATGTCCAGCATTTCTAAAGCGGTGCGCGGTAACAATGCTCGGATTTAAAGTCAAAATTCACCCCGCAGTAAATCCAACAAACTTCAATACCTTTGAGGATAAATAAAGCCCAAGGAAATGAACCGACGGCGACAGTTCGATGTACTCTTTTTATAAGCCTCTATTCTCGTCCTCGCGGCGTCCGGATCTTGGAAATCTCGACGGGCGAAATAGTCGGGAACACTTTTAAACTTTTTTAATCTGTGACGAAACTCCGTTGTCAGTGGGAGCTCAGATTTTTCAGAATTCGATTTGGGAAGTTCAATTTTTAACTTTTGAATTGAAAGAGAAGTTGTGTACCGAGCGGTTGGCTCGTCTAGTTACCCGGTTAAAGTAGGTTGCAACTTGCACTCCGCAGGTCGCTTGCTAATGCGAATCGAACGAGTTTAATTGCAACGAAGTTTTCGTATTAAAGCTGATATATTTACGCTTTATTCACGGAATTATAGCGTAAATATTTTTAAAAATATTTAAATAATAGTAGATAGTAAATAAATATCCACTGACATTCACACAGCGCCATCTAGCCCCAAGTTAAGCGTGAAGCGTGTATGTATTATGGGTACTACACAACATTTTCTTTTGTAAATATATACATATTATACTTAGAAAACACCAAATTAACCTTTCTTTCGACGAGCAACGAGCATGCGCTTGTAAACAAATAAACGTTATGAACAGTTTTCTTTTGAGTTTTTTCTTAAAAATAACGTTTTCCTTCCAGGTTAGGGTACAAAACCCTCGCAGGCATGAAGGGAGGCATGGCCGAACTGTCCTCTTATTAACCCATTGGACGCCAGGTATCCAAACACAATAGAAAAAGGGTTCAATGGCTTAAAGCCAAAATTATTGAATAAAGGCTAGAAAGTGAGTTGTCAAGTATCCATCGCTAAAAATTGTTAAACTGTAGCTAGTGCAATTTCTGACGCTAAAAGAAGTATAATCTTACTTAGTAAGAGTATACATCTTGTTTTGTTGTTATTTTCTTTCTTTTATGTTAATGCTTGCAAATTTGATGTACCTACGTAAATGGATCTTTGTTATTTGAAATAAATAAATTATTGTTACGAGCTGGGGGTTCAGGATACATTATTGCCAAACACGAAGAATAACACGGTAACACACTTTATTAATTTTACCATTATTAATGACACACAACACTAATTACAATTACACTCTCAATAATTAGTCAATTCACGCACGCACAATAATCACTGATTAGCACTACACACTGTAATACAACACTTGATGAGTCCATATAATTTCTGCACACACACGTAATAATCACTAGTCAACATACTAGACTCTTTGCTACTTGTGACTTGCCGCGGCTAATTATTATTATTGTTAGTATACTAAGCTTCATTTGCGCTTGGTTTTACTGATTTTGCTTCAAAGCTAAACTAAGCAAAACATTATGTATTTGACACTTTTTACAAAGTAAAATGTTCAAACTCGTTTGCTGTCCGTCGGGCTAATTAAAACGCCACGCGTCGAGTTGCGGTGGCCCGCCGTCCTTTCTTGGAAACATTGCTTTTTTATAATGTATTTAAATACAATATATTTATCAAACTACTAAACCTCCTTTTTGTCAAGTATCATAATTATTTCTTGTGATTTATTTTGGTATTTTAAATGTTTTTATTGTTTAACTTTTATTTTTTTGGCGTTTATGAGTGCTTTTTTAAAACCTTATTTGAATAAATGGATTTTGATTTTGACTTTAAAGGATTAAAAAAAACAAGTAAAAACATATCTATGACCATAATACGTGGGCGTTTTAGAAGTACACAACAGGGTTACACTGCTTTGTACTTCTACCTACAAAAAATATTGCCGTTACAAAAAGGCTTTTTAAGCTGATAATTTAAAATCTGATTTAAAAAAATTAAAATCTGATTTAAAGAAATTAAAATTTAATTTAAAAAAAATTAAACTGGCAATTAAAGCCAGAAACTATAAAAGCAGAAACATACAACTGTAAATTGAGACAAATACAAACTTTGCATTTGCATTTTCTCCGCATTGCAAAATAGAAATTAAAATAAACACTGGTTGTTCTTAAGTAAGATAAATTGCTATCCAAGTAGCTATCATGCTAGATTCACTGAACATTTCAGTCTCGTTGGCTCAGTCTTTAAACTAACTCCACATAAAAATTGGCGGAAATGCAAAAAGTTTTTACAAAGTAAAGTACAAAGTATACTTTATTTACTTATTCAACTTTAAGCTAAGCAACCATACTTTGCTTTAAACGGAGTTAAGTATTTAACAAAATTTAAACGACTTAAGTATGTGACGGAGAGTTAAGCAAATTAGAGTTATAACTTAAAGGCAGCTCAGCTTGGCTCATTTTGAAGGCAAATTTCTAGTGCCTTTTCATTTCAATTTGCTTTAACAAGGGCTCTTAGGACAAATTATATTCATGAGCTTACACCTTTTCGTTAAAATAACAAACAATCAGCTTGGTATATTTTTTTGGCAATGTAAAAGTATTGTATGTTTTTTTAACCTAAAATGTGATGTTGTTACCAATTCTTCTTTTTTCTCTCCTAAGTACAAGCAGTACAATTTATTATTTAGCTGATACCATAATTCCTGCATCTCAAAATAATTATAAATTTAGACATCGACGGGCACCATTAATATCAAAATGGCGCTGACGTTAAATTTTTCGTCAACGCCAAGGTGATTTATATTCTGCTCTGACGCTACGTTGGACCGGTAAGATCGTGCTTTGGCTCTCAGTTCGATGACGATGCGAATTAATAAGTACTTAGTAAAGGTTTGTTTAGGCCGGTGATTAATACATTTAGTGCGGTGCGGTTGGTTATAATCGGGTGACTGTCAATCTTACTGCGATTCCACGAGGATTTATGATGCAAGAGACCGCCGCAAGCAGTAAATTATTTATCGGCCGACGGTCACAAGNTGATACCATAATTCCTGCATCTCAAAATAATTATAAATTTAGACATCGACGGGCACCATTAATATCAAAATGGCGCTGACGTTAAATTTTTCGTCAACGCCAAGGTGATTTATATTCTGCTCTGACGCTACGTTGGACCGGTAAGATCGTGCTTTGGCTCTCAGTTCGATGACGATGCGAATTAATAAGTACTTAGTAAAGGTTTGTTTAGGCCGGTGATTAATACATTTAGTGCGGTGCGGTTGGTTATAATCGGGTGACTGTCAATCTTACTGCGATTCCACGAGGATTTATGATGCAAGAGACCGCCGCAAGCAGTAAATTATTTATCGGCCGACGGTCACAAGCGACGCGTGATTAATATCGTCCAATTCGTGTACTTCCTCTGCGATAGTGGAAATTGTCGAAATATCGGCAGAATTTCTCTGCAAATTTTGCTACTAGGATATACACAGCAACTCCGGAAAATGAAGAGTATCGCATTGATAGGTACTTGCAATGATAGTTTATACTTCATTGTAGGGTACTAGCTTAAAAAGGTTTAACTTGTGAGCCGTTTAGTAGTTAGGATATGGTTTTGAAAGTCAGACAACTTTATTGGACTAATTGTTAATTATATGAACCCCGTAAGTAAAAGATGGCCGAACTGCTTCGGTCATGGTCAGGCGTATCACTTTAGGCGTAATATAACGGCTGACCGTACCGTTCACTAATGACATAAAAAGAAATCTTACAGACTCAATCCTATATCCAGCCCTAGCTCAATTGGGGTTTTAACAACTCGGTAAGACGCACGAGATCAGACCGTTGTGGATGATTATCTACAAAATGTTTTATTCGCGTCTGTTTATCGCATATATTTTTCTTTTGCAATTTATTAGTTTTTATGTTATAAGTGTCAGCCAGGACGCTCACCTGATGTTAAGTGATACACCTGACCATGACAGAGCGGCATTAAGGAAGAAGAATCTCCTCGTAGGCGTGCGCAGGTTTCCTTCACCGTAAGAGTGTCGGATAAATGTACATATAATTTCGAATATACATTGGTGTGTGCCGGGGTTTGAACCGGCACCCTCCAGATCGGAGGGCAACAGTCCGCACCAACGAGCATCAGACGCAAAATTTTAATAAGAAGATTAAATTGAACTCATGGCATCAGAAGTACTATTATACTAATGATTTATTCAACCTCGCTTCGTTCATATTAGTGCAACCAAGACTGCAAAATTTACAGATTGTTAACTTTTATGAAGCCTCGTCTTTTATAACTTAAATTGTTTTAAGTATCCTACTTTTTAAAGTTTATATTATGCTAACATAACTTTGAATAAATTAATGTAATCATACATTACTGTTTATTTCTCGTTATTCCCCGAGACAACTGTTAAATTCATCTATGACAGTTCTGGTATATGAACAATACAAAACCCAAGTTTTAAGGAAATTTGTACAAAGAACATTTTTTTTAGAAACATTCAATAACCATCGACATAAAATTAAATTATTTGAAATATTATACATCAATCTTGTTTAATTTTTGTTAATAACTTTTGCGTTTTCAACAGGGACTAAGGGTTCACTAATTGAACCCTAAGTCCCTTTAAGTTTTAGTTTCAGATCCGTGATACTATTAGCTTTATTATACCCGCATAGGATATTGGATTTCAGTATAATTTTAGAGGCTAATAAAATTTACTACAGTCAAACCATGTATATGTGGATTGTATCATGAAGTTCAGGAGTGTTACATATAATATGTGTACCCTGCACATATTATATGTAACACTCCTGAACTTTATGATACAATGAAAACCACGGCGACTGTGATGCACTGGCAGTGATCCACGATTACCACTTGAGATCAATATTTAGACTTGTAAACTTGTAATGGTTGGTTCAAATCTGTTCAGGAGTGTTACATATAATATGTGTACCCTGCACATATTATATGTAACACTCCTGAACTTTATGATACAATGAAAACCACGGCGACTGTGATGCACTGGCAGTGATCCACGATTACCACTTGAGATCAATATTTAGACTTGTAAACTTGTAATGGTTGGTTCAAATCTAATTAAGAATTTAAAAAATCCTTTACTTGCGTTTTTAACTTATCATGTGGCTGGAATTCGTTAGGCCGTGTTAGTAGAAATAAGTTACTATGGAATAATTTATTAATACTTCCTTTATATATGTATATATTAAATAAATGAATCTACAAATACTCGACTTTGACTGAGGCATCTAACTGCATTATGCAGAGTTCAAAAACAAGCGTTTCATCTGAAGCTCAAGCTGTAGCAAATTTAGAAAAAGATATGTTCATGTAATTTTCATTCGTTCTTTGGTTACAATCTCGTAGCACGTATAAAGTTATTTTTAAATTAACTATAGACAGACATTTGACCGGCATCTCACCTGATGGTAAGTGATGATGCGGCCGAGGATGAATAGTGCCTGCCTAAAACAGCCTATAGTATAGAAGAGTAGAGTACGAAAAGCATACAAAATGAAAAAAAATATAAGAGAATAATCCGAAAGACCCGCTTTTATTTCGATATTCCCAAGATCTATACTGGGCACGCCTCTATCATCTTTAGGTAACGCCGAGGGCTATATTTAGTTGGAAATTAAGGACATTACCCGGAATCTGGTTTGTAGGTCAGGGCAAACTGAGATCAGAGTACATGGGAGCTTTTTCGCGGTAGATTACTTTTTAATAGCAAAGTCCTAAAAGTTGATAATATTAGAATCTTGATAATGTTGTCACATCTAGAGCATTTCATTTAAATAGGTACATTGCAATATGGCTATACTTACTCGTATGCCATTGCCGATTTGAGGGCACCTGGTACTTTTTTGTGTATATAAACCATGTGTTAAGTAGGTACTCAATAATCTAAAAACATTTGAAGAAAATTGTAACGATATTATAAATAAAGTCATATTTATATTATGGACTAAATATATTACTTATATATTAAATGAAAATTATATAAATGTTGGTTTTTAATAATTGCAGATGTCAAGAACTTCGTTATATTTTAGTATAAAGGATATGAACGTATCTTTAACATATTCAGAAGATGGGATAGCGAAGGGTGACGGATGGTGAAGGGACTCTAATGCATCCATCAGATACCACAAAGTTAGGATTTGTAAGACTTTTATTTACTAGCTTATGAAGGTTATTATATGGATATTATTAATAATTTTAGATTCTCAATGGCCAATTTATAACATTAATATGCATACGTTGAAAACACATGTTAACCATTATTATTCGGATGATTCAGCAAAATTCCTGACAGTGACTGATGTTGATTTAGATCTTTATACAACTTAATGTATTATACTCCAATAAAGTTACGTATAATCCGGAAACATACAAATCTATGTATATGTATATCTTCATTCAAATATATACAATACATATCGTTCTAGCAACTTCGTAACTC
The DNA here is from genome assembly GCA_019425675.1 of Leucinodes orbonalis. NCBI lineage: Eukaryota > Metazoa > Arthropoda > Insecta > Lepidoptera > Crambidae > Leucinodes > Leucinodes orbonalis. The sequence goes on from PQWD01014400.1 coordinate 45,511, forward strand.
GTACACAACGCATTCAATTTGTGAAGTGAAAAGTAGACGGTAAAGTTGCTCGACTGTAAATGTATAAATGCGGGTTCTTCAGGATGGATCCGAAGCAATTTTATTTTGCTCACAATATATTGAAATTTGTCTATTCATACGTTTTTTGCTCGGAGCAAATATTCACTGGGTAGCGATTTTCTAGGTTAAATTTGAATAAACTAGGTAACGGCGCAGAATTTTATTTACTTACTAAATTATTTATATTTCGTATGTACATTTGAAGTTTAATTATTTTTTAGATAAATATAAATGAGCGTTCAGTTGACGATTGTTGGAATGCAAACGTCGGATGGGTGACTGAAAATTGTTCCGTACTTCAGAAGATTTGAACCGTTGGTCTCTGCTACTATTTAAGGATGATAGTTGTTCCACTAATTCACACTGGCCCACGTAGTGAATTACGGTCCAAACACCCCAAAGTCATGCTGTATAGTGAAGCATGTGTGTTGCTGCTCTGTCGTTTGCAGGGAATATCCCGGAATGCTACGAGTAGATGGCATTCAAGTATTAGATTTTAAGATGTAGTTTTATTTCGTAATAATTTTTTTTCAAATAATACGTTTTCTTTGTTACTTTTGTTACCTCAAAACATATGTGTACAAAGTTCCATGATGATAGGTGAAGTAAGTTTTAGCGTCAATGCGTAACAAACAAACAAAATGAATGTAAATAAAACAATAATGTACAATATGACATATTAATAAAATTAAAGTAGTATGTTGTTCATACTTACCAGTTTTTGCAACCAAGTTCAAATTGCGTCAAGGCTTTTTGCCAACACGCATCTGATCAGATCCATGGTGTGATTACAACTATTACCCGGGCAGACCAAACATTTGTATGCGTGAACGTGACTGTTTGAATTGGTCAGGGTGTTTCCATGTACAATAATGTGCCTATGTACAAACAATATTCTGAAAAGCGTTAATGTCAGTAGATAGTTATTAAATTTTCCTTGGCAGCATAAATTTGGGTATTAAACAACAAACGGTACATGATAAATACGACACTATGCAAACATGATGAGTTGATAGAAACGAATAACTCATAGTAGGATTTATTTTCCGTCAATACTGCTCTGCACCCGCCACCCGAAACTTATTTGCTTATTATCCTAACCATTGGGTATAAGGTGAATTTTATTTTAAAAAAATGTATAGTTATTGTAATTGAAGTAAAGCCGTTAATTTTTATTCACATTTGAGCGCAGATGTATTATATTCCGGTCACATAGGTTGGGTGCTGTTATAGTACGCAGCAAGCAGCTTAAGGGTAGAAGTTGAGACTTTAAAGGTGTTTAAAGGAAGGCTTAAGTAGGTATCGCGTAGTTCCTACGCTAATCTCGCTAGTACAAACTCCAAAGAGGTCTTTGGAGATCAATAACATTTATTTCCGTGGTTTGTATAAGGAATATTTTTTTAACATTTTAGTTTGAATAATTTTATAATTGTATATTATTAAGATTGCAAAATTGGCCAGTAAAATGCCTTGGCTAGAGATCGAGGCTGAGGGAGTATGTATTTACTTAAAAGGCAACTACAATCTTTTTGAAACATTCAAAACTGATATAAAATAAAGTATTTTGTATTCAGATCTCTGTAGTATTGTATTTGTATTTTTAGGTATACTTTAACTGGTTCGACCAGTTAGATTGCCTGATAATGAGTGATACGCCTGGCAAATAATAAATATAAAATTTTACTATGTAAAAAATAAGGTTGCATTTAAGTTACATTTATGATAAAGTTATAGGTAAAAGACGCCCTGTGGTGTTGAATATAGTACGGGCCCCTGAAACTGGTATAAAGGCGATCCTAAAAGCAACCTTTTGCGTTCTTGAAAAAGTTTGACACGTGGATTGACTTTTCATGTTGCCGATACTCCTTCGAAGTTATTCGGTGAAATTTATGACATCTACGCGAGATGAGTGTCAGGTACCGGTTTTGAAAGTATGTAAGCGTTTTACACAATCGTGTCGTATACATAATAGGTTTCTAATTTATTTATACATAAATTGTAAGAGCATGTGCTGTATGATTGTAATGATATTCTAAATTTTTTTTATTGAAATTTGTCTTTTTTTAATCATTTTTATTTATTACATTTTATTATAGAAACATTATATTTATTATAATACCGACTCAATTCTTTTTCAGAACGCGTTTCCTGTTGTTACTCTATAACATGACTTTGTACGGTAAAATACTGTTGTTTGCAGCACAGGTGTAGTGTGCTCGTAAATGAAAGAATACAAAAAGGACAAAATTAAATAAAACAGAGAAGATAAAAGAGGATAATATAAAAACAGCACTTTAGTAACGTTAAAGGCACTATGTCCTGTATGCAAAATAGCACGCCTGCAACATTTTGTACGAGTTCGCGGGATTTACTATCGGCGGCATTTTTGCGCTCCAGTGCGCACGGTGAATAGCGTCCATTGCAATATCTAGACACGGCTGAACACTTCGCTTTCGGCCGACTGGCACATGTATGACTTTTGTTAGGGATAATGACGTCACACGTTTGTATCCGAAACCATTTTCCCAGCAAAAAATGAAATCGAACAACTATTTATTGCTTTTACCTATATTGGGTAGGAAGAGTGAATCTATGAAGGCGTCTGCGTGGGTATATATTATTTATTTAATTCTTTATTGTACACTAAAATACACAAGAAAAATAAAAATAAAGTACAATAGGCGGCCTTATTGCAAAAGGAATTAATAGTTTTTAGTTAGAGTATTGTAGTTTTCTCGGTTTATTATATACGAGTATGAAACGTGTTCGCTCACTAAGGGCTTCTTAAATAGACTTGAGGTTGCTCAGCGTGCTATGGAGAGGGCTATTTTAGGTGTTCCCCGACGCGATAAGATCTGAAACGAGGATATCCGTAAGAGAACTAGAATGACCGACTTAACCAACAGGATTGGCAAGTTGAAATGGCAGTGGGCAGCGCAAATAGTGCGTAGAACCGATGGGGCGGGAAGGTTTTCGAGTGGCGTCCACGTAACAAGAAACGTAGCCGACCCCGACCAGATGGACGGATGACCTGGTTAAGGTGGCGGGTAGCAGATGAATGTCAGCTACTAGGGATCGGTCGGCGTGGAAATGATGATGATGATAATAAAACGTTGTAACTGACCAGTACTTATACGCGTTATCGGTACGTTCACGGTACACCCAGACCAATACATACAGACATGTTCATGCACACATCAATACGATTTTGTACTGCCCGGGGATCGATCCCGAACCTTGGTGTAAGAGCCGACGTCTTGACCATTACACCAGATGGGTCGTCGAATTGTACCAATTTAAGAAAGGCTGATTGATATAGTTGATCGATATGAAATACAGTATGTATATACGGAATTTCATAACGCAAAGTTTAGTTTAATGTGGTTTTCGGTTTTATGCATGACAATCAAATCACTATTATCGAGCCGGCCCATCCGTTTCGAAGCAGAGAGAGAGAGAGTGGGAGAGCCCACAAATTATAAGGTAGTAAGCGTATTTTTTATATTGTATGCATTTTTTATTCATAATTCACCTATAAGTGGGCCTTATTTATTCTCATTTGCACCGCTATTTTAAACAAAACGATAGTATGAGTTAATGGGAGAAATAGATGTGATTGAATTTCACTACTTGTAATAAGTATTAAATCCTTCTATATGTTCAATGGTTTTCTAATAATTTTACAAATGGCTTGAAGCCTATTTGTTGAAGAAGATAATTAAAAAGTCCACTGAGTTATCTTCAAATATCCATTGTAGTTAGTCACAAAAACAAAAGAATACATTATTTAAAAAAAAGAATGGCTCAAATTCCTAGCTGGTTTTCAGAGTAAACAAATGCTTTATTTTCATTGTTTTATTGGCTGCCGCTGGAGAAATATTAGCGCAATTAGGAGGTATAGACTAATTGCGGTCCCAAGACGGGGGAGGCATCCATCCTTCGAAACGAGATTTGGTTACTGCTTATTGCTAAAATACGTCTTTAAGTAATGGGGCAATCAAAGAATTTGACAAGTAAAGGTAAGATTTTATAATGTTATGGAACAGACTCAAGGTAGATTCGCCGTTCCGTAATAAGTTAAATATGATAATGCTAGTTAATGTTAAGTTACTTTGTTCTCATATGTTGAGATTCAGGTTCCGAAATACTGATTATTTACCTTAATGTTCCGAAAGTCGAGCGCAAAACATTAAAATTATGTCGCAACATTGAACTGTGTTCCTGTATACTGTCGAAGGTGGGCCTTTTCAATAGACGGTAGGTACTGAGCTGGTTGGGGACTCTATAGGAGTACAAAAATAAAATATATCAAAAAACTAAAGATTAATGTAAATATGTTGAACACAAAAATACTCTTTTATTATTGCAAAAAATTGCATCAAAATTCTAATATTTATTAAAAATCGAATAACGTACAGAATCTCGTCAGATTTTTAATTATTTCGCAGCATACTATTTATTTTAAAAGAGAGGACCAACTTCGCCATTCATGTCAATTTTGTCATCAAATTCCAGTTTCCGAAGCTCCCACGAAATTAAATTTTTAAACGACATATTTTTATCATACAAATAATGACTTAAGTCAGAACCCATTTCAATTTATCAGACTTCAAATGAAAATTTGGCGCCACAGGCCCGCTTTAGTCACATAAATGCCCATTTTGAATAAGTATAAACTTCAATACATTAATTGTTTAATCTGGAGATTACCGCACTCTTAATTTAATTGTTCTATCTGGAGATAAGAATACTCTAAGAACATAGTTCCGCTACAACCTTATTACCTTTATACTAGAGTCTCATTCCTCTCAGTGTTATCCTTAGTTTTGATGGTATTTTTTTGATAAGATCCATCTGTGCTTGTAACTTGCTTCGTGAAGTTGTGAAGGCAATCAACGGTCATGTGGCTAATCAAATGATTTAGAATTGATGTTTGAAGTCTTAACGTATTTGTTGACAAAATTTCCGACAGAGAATATATAATATCAAATCCAAAGAAGAAGTTGTAATTGTTGTTGTATTGTTGTAATTGTAGTTTATGTTAAAATAGAAATAGATATATTTTGTTAATGATTTAATATATCAAACAATAGATTTAAAAGCTAAATCATATAAATGGTTCCATTAGTCACAAGCAATATTCTTTACTCCGTCAATATTTTTCGCGACAATTCTGTATGAAAAGAAAAATATTGCTCCATACACCGAAACTTGGCTATGTCAAAGCCAACAATTACGTAGGCACCAGAAAAAGTTCCCAACTCAAACGTCAATCGTTCGTTACGGGTCGCGCCGTATCCTTATTCAATATTTGACGATAATATCCAACGTACCGTTTTGTCAGGCAAGCGGAGCGTACAATGCCCGTTTCCACTCATGCTTCGCTGGTCGAGGAATTCGATGGTGAACGCTAAATGGAAATTCGCCGATATCACACATTACGTCATTAGGCAACGTTTTGTCGTTACGATTCCATTTTTGCGTGGCTATCGCCCGTGAAATGAGTTTTTATTTTTTTTGTTCATTTTTTAAATATCAACGAAGCAATAGGTTCTATATACAAGTCGTAAACTTGTATTTAAGATTCAACTTTCTTGTAAATCTCCTGTAAAACACCTGGAAAATAGGAATCATTCTATTGTGACTTTAATATCATTATTTTGATTGATTTAAAAGTTTTAACACCGCAATCAATGAAAAAAAATTAACAATAGCTGCGGTTCTATTAATTTCAAATAATTATATATTATCCCATTTTATTAATGACAAATGCTCAAATATTATGTAAATATTTCATTCAATCAGTTAGTAAAACATTATCGATTCACATTCAAAGTTCACGAATTTTGGTATATTCCATTTAAATTTTCTTTTCGTCGAATTAGAAACCTTACGCTTCAACTGCGATTCCCTTGAAATATGTGTTGCTTACATTGTCATATACGTTATGTTACATGTCGTTAGTAAGCTTTAATGTATTCGAGTTGATATTAAACATTATTTACTAGCAGTATGCCACGCATTTCAGTTTTAATAGAGATATCTATTTGTTTCGAAAATATAATAAGTACAGTCTATATCTTTCAGGCAAAATGTAAATTTCCAAAGGTGAAAGCATTTTCCAAATAAGTCCAGTAATTTGGGAGTCTAAGTACTCGAAATGTACAAACAATTAAAATATATTCCCTTTTCATAATTAAAGCAAAGGTATATAACTAACTTCGTAATTAATTCATTTAGTCACTGTAGTGATTACTTGCCCCGTTGTCACTGTATCTCTCTCAGTCTCTGGGGTCTCAGTTAGATTTCATGATTTAAAAAGAACAGATTTTGATATCTGTAGGTCGTGTCGTTATAAAGTTGATACGTCAATGTAATAAAGGTTAAAAGATAATTGTATTTCTCAATTAAGAAATGAATCATCATCTCAGCTCATTAGAAGTTCCGATCGAGGGGCAACAACAGGCAAACATTTTAAAAATTGATATTTTGCCATATGCACCGTATATACATTCATATGCACGAAGATAAAAAAATGTTATTTCAGTATTACAAGCAGACATTACAATTTTATTATTGTGTAATAGATAAAATTAAAAAATGTTGGAAAAGTTAAGTATGGACTTGTTTTGAGGAAAAGGGAAAGCAGATAAAGTTACGTAAACTTGAAGGTCTTCCTTGCTTTTTACCATTATTGGTTGTTTACTCAGTTCTTATAATTTATAAGTTTATTTTTGCCAGGATTCCCTCAAGGACGTTTATTTATCAAGGTTGTTACGTATTTGGCGAGGTTCTGTAAATAGTATTTACTCAAAGATATTTGTGTTTACCGGAATCACATTTATATAAATATTATATCTTAAATATTTGTTCCATGTAGCAAGAATGTTGTGTTTAATAGTGTATTAGTAATAAACTTAGTCTTTATTAATACTTATTATTGAGCGTATCACATGACTACAACTGTCTGGTCACGTGATATTTATTTATTAAGACCAGAATGTATCGTATTGAATCACGTGACGTGGTGACATGCAATAAACATGCTGAGTATTCTGTAAGTCACGTGGTTCGTGTGTCCGTTGCTTTGATGTCCCTCTTTATCGTACAATACACCATGCTTGTATGCTTTTGTTTCAATATTAAGTACTCTAAAAACTTTTTTTTTCAGCAAGTTTGAAGCAAACGGTCTACCATAACATACCTTCTAGTTCTGAATTGAAGACATTTTTTTTCAATTTTCATTGTAATTTAATTACTGTTGGTAATTGGTTGGTGTTCTATGATGACTAAATACATAAATTCGATATCTTAAATGCATGATGTGTTTTGTCTGCAAAATTTTAATCACGAAAATTTCCCAGTCACCGAGGTTACTTTAACAATTATCTAGCTTACAGGCTACAGCCCTTGTAACAGATTCACGAATGATAATACGAGTATTATGTAGGAATGATAGTGTCTATTTTGTATGAATGCAAAAATTTTTGTTTAGCAAAAAAAGATAATTGAAATTGGCAGTTTGAGTATGAACTTTTTCACAAATGTAAGAACCTTTATTTGTAGTTCCCCGTTGTTTATCGTTCACCAACAGTTCAGTCGGAAACAATTACGAGAGATTCGGGGCTGACGCTTCGCGAGCCGCACGATTCTAGAAAGACGTAAGCGCCTTTGCAGCGTACTTAACTATTGATGGGAGCTTACAAAACAATTGCGTAGGCTTCTATGTAGAGAACGTTTGTGTTATTTCTGACAACAACTCTGTTTGTGCCTCATGAATGAGAATAATGAAGAAAAATGTGACTTAAATTTATTTGTGATGTTAAGAATAGGAACTTTACAAACATATATAAGGCACGTCGCACGGCACGGCAAGTCGTTCTCCAGGCCACCATGAGCTATTAAGATTGGATGAAATAATAAAAGTTCAAAAAGTTGGAATCTTGTTGCAACCCTTCTTCTTATTATTAAGTAGATATTTAGATTGAAAAACAATTTGTGTTTGACGAGCCCGTAGCCAGTTTATTAACCACGTTAAGGCCTTTGGTGTGGTTTTATCAATATACTACATATTGCGTCTCGATGTGCCCTTTGAGGCACGGATATATTTTTCTTTTAATTCAATCGGGGGATGCAGCCGGGTATATCCATACTCCTTCATATTTTTGGACATCAAAAAGAAAAAAGTTTCATCAAAAAGAAAGTAGTTTCACAGTTAAGGACGCCTAAAGGTCGTGCAAAATGGAAAAGCAAATGTCGGAGAGCTTGCGCTTTGAATGTAACCGGATCTAATGTTTAGATGATGATGATGATCAAAAATAAAAGAAGTTTTAATAGCTTTGAAAAAAGTAGTTCCTTGACTACACTAACTGTATACTTTATATATAAGCACATCTAAGTACACCGTCTGCGGTGCTCATCGTATTTCTGTTGTATTAGTCGCACATTCATCTTTACGTTCCATCAATCTTGCCGTCACACCATCAGCAATCTGGCCCCGGTGCAGTCCGGCCACTGGCGCAGCAATTCATCATAAACCGGATCTTGACTTTTGAAGACTTGTTTTGGATACTTCCTTATACTTGTTTCAGATGTTTCTTTGATTCAAGCTTCAAGAACTATACAATAAATTATTATCTATGTAAATGTACCATTTTCAACATACCTTATGTCCCCACAGCAATGCTGTGCGAGGAGGTCTATGCCATGCAGCGGGACGTTATAGGCTGATGATAATGATAAAATATACCTAGCACAGACATGCATCACTTACTTACTGAGTACGTTCGCATCACTATGTGATCTAAAATTATCTGAGGGATAATAGTTTGTTTTAATAATTTCAATCATATATGTGATTGAAATTATTAAATCAATGACGACCCATTGGTGTAATAGTTGAGACGTGGGCTATTACACCGAGGGTTCCGGGTTGGACCCCCGGTCATTACAAATAGTGTTGCCCAAATGCAAGAACAAGACGAGACTTAGGCAGTCTTGGTCTTGCGCCAATACACCTGGTCTTGGTCTTGGTCTTGCAGCAAGAGTCTTGCAAGTCTTGCAGTTACCTATTGGTCTATTACTATTTATTAAAGTTTATTTTAAATCTTAGAAAAACGTATTAGAATTGGAACATTGTGAGCTTGAATTAACATAGCCATAGTAAAGATCAAGCAGATTAATAAATTACTGAAGATTTGGTAAGAAATTTGAAAAATCAACTGACCTATATGTCGTTTTTCATGGAAGTAACTGTTTCTTAATAATAATATCTTATAATTAAGAAACAGTTACTTCAACATTCCAATTTGCTTTTTTACATGTCTTAGCAAATAAGCTTACATTTGCTAAAACATGTAATAAACAAATTAATTACAATAACTTGACTGTATTAGTAAAGTAAAAGAACAATATCTGTCTAGAAAGATTGAATCCTCAACTTATTACTCTTAAAATTCGAAATTATTTTGCAAGAGTATACCTACGCCCTGTGGCGGCCATAAAATAGTGTCAAATGTTGTGATTTGGGCGCGGCGGCAACGATTGTTGTATATGATTTCAAAAAAAGACGCCGGCGCGTGTATCATAACCATGTACTTCCGAAAAGCGGCAAATTTCTTTGAGAAGTAAGTACAAAACCTTTGATGCCGCATTATCAAAGTGCCGATGATTAAAACATAACTGCGTGCACTTAGTTTGATTTTAATGGATATTTTTTAATTCGCTATGTAGGTATGTTTATGGTATTAGTCGTAATGCGCATAGGTCCAGTTTTTCATATTCTTTGATACAGTTTTTTGCGTCTCATAGAATTCCTAAGCGTACCTAGACACCGAACTGTTACATCTACAGACATCCGAATATACAATTAGACTGGACAAGCCGTCAAGTTTGTAGGCAGTCCCAGTGTCGCAATTTTTTTTTGGTTCTTACCTGTGATAAGTTATTCTATTACTTGGTAAATTTACTAATTCATTGCGATGATGGCATGTTACAATTGCACAGGATGGCATTTTGGAAAAAACGGTAATTTCTTCTAATATTCGTGCGTCTTGACTCGTCTCACAGAGCGTAAACTGGCAGCCAGTGTATGCGCTTACATTTGTCGCACTTTAAACGCGGCTCGCCCCATCTCTTGTATTGGGTAATCTGTGGTTACATCTAACTACTCCGTGAAATAGCGCTAAGTTCTAGCTGCAAGACGCAAGAGTCTTGCAGGCTATGTCTTGTTCTTGCTCAAGTCTTGCACGGTCAGTCTTGGTCTTGGTCTTGCTAAAAATATGCGGTCTTTTCTTGGTCTTGGTCTTGCAAAAACGCAAGAACAAGACCAAGACTGCAAGATTAAGACTGAATTTGGGCAACACTAATTACAAACATGTGTACATGAGCGTTTGTATTGTCTAGGTGTTTTCTATGAATTTATAAAAAAAATATATAAGTATGTTTATCAGTGATTCAGTATCTATATTACAGGCTAATACTTAGTTTGGGCTCTATCCCCAAAGTAAGTATTGCGATATCTATATCGCTGTGTAAATATCAGTGCATATTTATTTATTTATTATATCTCTGATACATGTTTTTTAAAATAATTTTATGAATATTCTTTTTTTTATAAAGGAAAAGTGAAGTCCTTGTTCTTCCGTCATGATTTCTTGAGCTTCTCTAAAACGATTTTATTATGCTTATAAATATTTCCAGACTCTATACGTCATCGTCCAAGTTAAACATAAGTGTAATTACTATACTGCATATAGAATATTAAAAATTCCACGGTCAATCTATTACAAAACACAGTAGCAAACACGATTATAAACCAATATTCGCGATACTATAGCGTGTCATGAAAACGCGTCGGTAATAAGATAACCGGTGAATCCTATTTCGCACCAAATTCAATCTGTAAATTAGCATTAACAATGTCGACTCAGTATCGGTTTACAAATAAGCCTCATACAGCGGGAAATGGCGCTGTGCCAAAACATAGCGCGTTGGCTTTGCAGTTTGGATACTGATTTATAACCTTATATAAACTCTAATGAATCAGGTATTAAACTAAGTGCCTAAGTTTATACAAGTAGTACAATGTGCTAAAATTATTCTCAGCTACTGTTTGTTATGGTAAATATTATTGCATGTTATTATTATTGGTTAGAAATGTCACGGCAAAAATATTGTCGATCAATGACCCCATTTAAGCTGGTTAAGATAGATGGATAAGGATTAACTCAGTCCCAATGGACTGAGTTAAACCCCATGTCCTAATAAATGTTAATTACTATCAGTATTCAATAATACTGATACTATTTTAGATCATGTTCAATTTAATAAATAGACTCAACCGAGTTTCACTAGAATGAGTAATAGGAATTATTTACCTACTAAAGCTATACAAAAATCAAATTGTACAGAATATTGAAAATATCGTTTAAAGTAATAAATAGGTATTGTAACCCCACCAACCCACATTGGACCTTCATGATGGGTTGCAGCTTGATCTCCTTTGGCTGTGCTGTTCAAAAGGCCTATACTCTACAGTCCTTCTGTACAGAATAGTCTATAGACTGGCGATAATGATAATGTGTAGCATTTATAATATAGAATGGCCAACAGTTCAAATAATGTTTTAAATTAGAATGTAAACGTGTTCATACCTAATGTATCATGCTGTCTTTAACCCTTTTCACTGTCATAATCGAAATGCATGCACTTGTAAAGAGCTAAAATTTTACAGCATTAAATTTATTGAACCATGAAATTATGTTTATAGTACATTGAACCAACGTCTTATCGAGCTTTAAGAATGGTTTTCCAATTTCTTTTTAGCTCAGAGTAGTTACATGCTGAGTGGCTTTTCATTTCGTATTATATTTCTGTTAAGTGCCAATTGATTTGTTTGCTGTAACATCACGCGGCTTCGTTTTCTTATTTAGGGCTTTTCTTTGTTTCGATTGTACTTCTATAAAAAGAGTATTTATTATACTTTAACACCCCGTAGCAGTCCACTGTGAGACTAAGGGCGTACTGAACAATCCACATTTTGTTACGTTTTGGAGTATAATATGTATGTATTTACAAAAAAAGTATATAAGTTCGTTCATTCGTTATTTAGAACACATATATCCTGTGGCTAATGCTTAGTTTGGGGCTGTTTATGTTAGTGGATATTTATTTATTTGATACGGATGAGAGATCGTTTTTGCCGCTGCCGGAAGAGAGAACGCTCTTCAATGTTATGTCTCTGAGCCATATCTTCTGAAACCCACGAAGAAAGGGGACAGTGGCAAGTTGATTGCTGATGTAGACTTACGATATAGAGAGATATAGAGAGTAGTATGAAAAGTTTCATAAGCTGGGTTTTAGTTTCAAAAGCTCACAGATAACCAATGTACAGCCAATAGATCAATAATATGTTAAAAAAAGAGACACACACAGATAAAATATCACTTTGCTGGACGAAAATATAAATGGATAGTTAAATGAGCTCAGTAATTGCTAACTTCTTTACACAACGTAATGCACGTTGTGTAAAGAAGTCAAACATTTTTCATATTTCCCTCTAAAAGGCATTGTTGTTACTTGACGGAGCCCAAAGTGAGATCAGTTCAATTTTATAATAAATAATACAAGCCTTTGATAGAACGTACAGCTGATAATTTCAGAATATTATATTTTATCATAAGTTACGATGTAATGCAATGGTATGGTTTACTGGAGTGAATTATGTAACAAAGAAAGACGTTGAGAAATAAACTTTTATTTATTATTAATTGAGAGAGACAGAATACAAGGTGCCCTGCGTTGGTAACTTACCTATTCATCTCTACAATTGTGCCTTCCGCGTTCAAGTTTGAGACAGAAAATGAATTAAACGGATAACTCAAAATATTTACGTCAACTATTGGTAACTGCATTGCGGTACAATTTTCAAAGACAATAGGCGAAAGTTGGACCTATCTGTTGGGCTGTACGCAAGATTGTTTACATTTTTCATAGTAAAAATATTGATGACGCAGTTAATCAGCGATTAAGTGCCGACTCCCTTTCTCGACGATCATAGCACTGGTCATCTTAAAGGCTAGCTGACCTTTTTTATTAGATAATTTTCCCAGCATTTAAACATTCACTAACACAGATCTCAAACGAGTAATAAAAGTAGCACAAGCCCTGCATAGATATGATCCTCATTGCGGCAGTCTCCGGATTGCACCATATTATAGTGGGAGAGATTTACACCCTCAATCCCCGCTACTTAGCCGGTCGCGCAGTCACTCACCGTAATAGGGTAATAACTACACTTGAATGCGCCAATTTGTACTAGATTTTTTTGCTGAAAACCTCTCTTCTGGTGCCGTAAGCTCACGTGTAAGGACTCATACAATTAGCCACGTTTGTCGACACGAGTTCTTATGTAATCAGATATTTTTACGCTTACACTCAAATGTTACAGTTAAATATTTGTTTAAAGAGTAAGTTGTGAAGCATTTAGGTAGGTATTATTTGTGCGATATGTATGATGTTAAAATTGTACGTGTTTCAAAATACTTTACCCTTATGTCAATAATACCAACCATTATAAGTGTGAGCATGATTGATATCATATACTTTATAATAATCATTATTTTATATTGACAAGCAATCACAGTAATGCGCCTCCCGTCGACTGAATGAAATCCGCTGGTGCCAGTATTGCCAGCTGTATGACAAAAGCGGACGAGTAAAACGAGGAAGTCAGAGGTTCTCTATTTGCAGCCCAAAAGATAATGCAACGAAAATATCAAATTTATACTGAAAGTTTTTATTCGTTTTCAAATATAAACAAATAAAGTTATGCAATACAAGTAGACTAGGTGACTGCAAAACAAGTAGACTCAATATCGAGTCTACCACATATCATCCCGTGAAACAGGAGTGTTATGCAGTTTTGTGTTTTGGGATGAGGGCACTGTAGCTAGTGAAATTACCGGGTATGAGAGACCTAACATCTGTTGTCTCGGGTGACGGGCGCAGTGCGGCATTGTTGGAGCTATCAGTTGTTGGTTTTCTTTAATACCGCTCTGTCATGGTCTGGCATATCACTTACCATCATGTTAACGTCCAGACGTCCTGTACACTTGTAACATAAAAAATATATAAAAAATATTTATATAGATAATCATCTATATAAAATTTACCTCAGCAATAGCTCTCCTTATTCAGCATGTAAAGCAATTACGCTTATACTATACTGAAATAAAATACAGATCTGCCTATGGTATGTGCTACAGTTACCATAACGGTGTAACTATTCTTGAGCGTGCCAATTTGTAGCACATTCTCGCTAAAAACTTTTCCTGTTAGTTCACTTTGAGCCCGCAGCGTTGGATTAATGCGACAGAATCCGCGAAAAATATCCGACACAAGGTTTCTCTCACCCCAAGGCTCGATACATAAGCACCTATTATTTATAAAGGATATTGCTTTTGTTCGTTTTCCGATTTATTTAGGGCAATATGCTCCGGACACACATTTTATCAGGCTTACGTTTGTATCTAAGTGGGATTTTGTAAGTGGAAATGTTGATCACGGATAAGTGTTTTCTTCATATAAGTAATATGTCAAACATAATCATAATTCATGTGTTTTTAGTTTTTAATGATTTATTTGTGTATATACTGTGTCGTGGTGGTATACCACTAGAATATAACCACTACATATTGTCACCACCCCCACTCTTTCCGTGGTTGGGTGTTAAGGAAACGTTTACCTATTAGAAAATGTGTAGCAGTGCTTTCTCATCAAGAAAAAGATAAACGGGCCTCGCTTTTCATGGAGCAGGCTCTGAGCACTGTATTGGACAGATAAGCTGCTGTTGTAGTAATGTAGTCTTAGTTTAATGAGGATGTTAAAAAAAATAAACTAAAAACCCGACTACTAAAAAACACTGAAAGTCTCAAAACGGTTTTTAGGACTTGTTTGTCTCCCTTCTGCAATACCATGAAAAGTATGAATTATATGGTAGAGCTTGTTCTCTTTTCAGTAGGTATTTTCAGTCGGGGATTTTGTTTTTTTTTTAATTTTATTTCAGACGTTTTAGTTAAATAGATATTAGTTCAGACTGCTCCGTGCAATATGGTTTTAGAGTTTGTTTTTTTAAAAAAATATCAAATAAGTTCAATATTTCATAAACGAGATGTTGTATCGAACAATGGTTTCTACACACATAATTAAACTGATATTACTTGTGAGAGATCCATTCAACGATTACCCTCGATGGGATTGGAAAAAAGATACTTTCAAACCTAGAAATTGGCTACTTTGAATGTTTATGCTTTAAATGTACACAGTAACATTCGCGCTATAATGACAAATCCAACGGCATCTCATATATTAAAATCCGTTAATCCGTTTAGGCTGCAGCAAAGAAATATAAATAAACATACATATGAAATAAAGAAATATACATACATAGTCATTACATACGCTTGAAAAACATAAGTCTTCTGTGGGAGTCGAGTATAAAAAGATTTTACTTTGTTGTGCGTAGTCGGTGGTGAACTTTGAAAGATGTAATCCCAGACGGTAGTGTATTATGTTAAATAATTTTATCTATTGCACTTTACTAGGGTTACCCAATTGGTAACAATTCATACAATGAAGTATATTTTTTAAATATTACATTCTTGATAATAAGAACTCCTTTTGCTAATTATCTTCATCAAGTTCACTGCTCTATACGTTTCTAACACATACTTATGGTCTAGTCTAGTAAATCACAACCTTCACCGATACTATTGATAGCATATTCAGCGACTTTTAAGAAAAAAGTAAATAGGGCAGGTGGCCGCCTATGACTTTTTATAACATAAGTTGTTTAAGGCGCTACTTTATAAAGAAAATGCCATCGTCACTATTATAACGGCTTATTGCAGAGCACAGGTTTCTGCAAAGCATAGTAATCAATGAAGAGATTGGACCATATACCACCACCGCTGGCCTAATGCGGATTGGTGGTGTCATCGACTATCAACGTAAGATTGAAGTTGTGCCAAAGCACAGAGTGACTTTAACTATGCGATCCATATTTCTGTAGGAAATGGGAATAGAACCCAGGCTCCCAGGTCACTAGCGATCTAAAACCTACGCTCTCACTACTAGACCACGGAGGCAGTTAAATATATAGACATCCTAAATAAGGACAAACACATCTATAACGCAAAACAGAGAGCAATAAACATTTCACGAGATCATATTCTTTTGTTGGACGATTCATCGCATAATGACCGCGCACTTAAAACTTTTAGTGCCTCATGTTTATTTCGCGTATTTTACAACGTAGTCGCGCCATTAATGTGTTCCTACACAAGTCATACTACCGTTTATTTATTCACACATAAAGCTATGAAGCTAGCGAGATCCAGATATTCTTACGTGTTCAAAGGACGCCAAATGTCGATCTTGGCGTGTTTACCTTTCGCGCTATCAAATTATTGTGCTTTTTACGACAGTCGTAATTTCGGTTGCTGAATATGTTTTTGGCTGGCAACATATTATAGAGTAGCTACGTCATATTATATTCTTTTTATTGTTGTTTTGTGCTAATAATATTATATTTATTTTGATGGTTGTTTATCTCCTAAGATAACCTACAAGAATGGTTCGGTACTTAGACTTTATATTTTTAAATAGGAAGGTTTGGGACCGTTATCCACCGTGCTGGTTCAATAAGTGTTGGTGGATCTCTAGAGCCTGGTTCGATATAATATAAAGAATGATTTGGCTTGAATCTCAAAAGATACACCATAAAAATTCAAAATATAAGTACTATATGATACAATGTTATTAAATCGTTCCGAAAAAGACAAGTGTTGGTTTTTATCTCATTATACATTTATTTTTACCGATGAACAAAGATGGAGAGGTTTTTGTCACAACAATGACTCCTACACGAGTATCAGTCTCTTGTTATTAATATCAGTGGGCAACTTAGAGTTTGGCTGATATATCGACAAACCGCTAATTAACCTAAAGCTAAAATTTAAACATATGATGTATATAAATATCGCAGAAAACATATTACGTTTTGTCGACACACAAAATATGAAAATGTATTTCAATAACCTTATAGGCATTACTTACGTCATTATTGTCTGTGAAAGTTCATAGTTAAACACACAATTAATCTGAACTAGCCTATAACTTTCTCAATGAACTTCTGAGAAGCTTTTATAACCAAAACCCCGACGTCTAATTCAAAGTGGCAAAGATAAAGTTCCAGCATATCTCAAAGAGATTTCATAATAGCGCACTTGGCGTTTTATAAATTCATTTCTTCTTTCACTGCATTCTTAGTAAAGATGTTATTATAGTAATTTTATGATTATGGCGTTTTTGATAAGTAAAATTTTTATTTAATTCTTTTCAGACATCTATTTAAATCGATATAATTCTTTTACAGATCGGACCGCATTTATTTCATTACTAGAATAGCCGATCAATCAATGAAATTTAATTTTAATACGGATATTACTTGAACAAAGTACATATCTCGCAGTTTTTAATTACATGCTGCCTGCATTACAATTACGCTGCTGCAAAAATTCTCCACATGCAATAAAAAATTAAAAAGTATCTTCTTTAATATCAAATGTTAAACCTTGACATTTTAAAAATGCTACGGCAAAGATTTTTTGTAATATATGTGGTAGATAAAAATAAGTGAAATGGAACAAATATGAGTTTAAATCTTCATACATGTTTGTTGATAAATACAGATAGGGTTAACTGAGCTCTACTCGAACAAGACTGATGTTACTAAGATATATATGCAGCTGGGTCACAGATTTTATTATTGTTGTTTTTAAATGATACACCATTTATAAAATAAAGCTTTGATTTGTAAATTCGTGGGACTGAAACATTATGGTATTTACTTTCTAAGTTGAAGGAAAAGGTAAGGTTTATTTGGTCACAATATTGATAAAAACCACTTATTACTTGTTGGTTATATTTTGTATCTGCCCTGTGCTACGTTCATATACCTTCACACCTTCTATGTATTTCAAAAAACAAATACAAAATTGTAATTAGAATACATCTTGGTGAGTTTTTATTATTCAATCCCTCAACTCTCCAAAAATACGGCACATGACCGAAGGACATGTTTACGTCAGCTGATAATACACATAAATGAACTTCTTGTGTATATGACAGTTGTTAAATTAAGTTTAGTTACGTTCCCTTTTCCCTATTTCATGGATATAATATGGTTAACACGCATAATGTCGTGAAGTGACCGGTACAATGGTAAGTACCGGTCAGGATGCATTCCTCTGTAACTGTGATTCATATTACTTTAATTTTTATTTCATAGATGGATTAACAAGGCTGTTCTCTGATAGTAGGTAAATATCACACCCATGGTTACTTATAACTGCGAAGCAGAAATAGGAGTGTACGAAAGACAGGATACAATTAATGGGGAAGATTATTTGTATATGTTTCATTATTGATCAAATAATACCTTGGAAATGTTGTGTCCAATAATCCATTACATATTAATAAAATTGAAGTGTTTGTTTGTAATATTGAAATAATATTTTTTTTTCTCGCATATGAATTTATATACGGTAAATGTGCCTAAACTACATATTTTGAATTTTTTGTCTGTGTGTGTGTCTGTCTGTCTGTTTGTTCCGGGTTATCTCTGAAACGGCTGAATGGATTTAGACAGGACTTTTTTTGGCAGATAGGTGATGTAATAAGAAAAAATAGGCTACTTTTAATTTAGACACTACTTTTTATTTTGGAATAAAAAAAGCAACGCGGGGCGGCCGCTTTGCATGACTTGATGAAGTGATTTTAGGTTATGTTTTACTGCGGAAGAATATCTTATAACGCGAGTAGTACCGCGGAGAACAGTTAGTTCAAAATTTATGAATGTGATATGGTTTAAGTAAAGTGCTTGAAATTTTAATACAAAGTGTCGGCTTCCAACAGTACTGCTTAAAATATTGTATTATATTCTATTTGCTACTCAGCGGTTATTGGCGAAGGTAGCCATGGGAGTCCTTGAACAAGCGGGCTATTTATACTGTGACCAAATATTTGCAATTCAAGCAAATTGCAGCAGCGTTGAGTTGCAGCAGACTGCACTGCGCTACCATTTGCATTCTCATTAAATATTTGTCTTAACACCATTCGCTGTTAATATACGTAGAAATTCAGCGTTCCAAACAATAAACATTTTCGGTCCCAAATTCCAAATTGGGTTAGCAGATATACAGACTATACAAGCGCATATTTTATTCAGGAAGAACTTTGAAGGGTTCTCTAGCACAAAGGAAAACGATGCAATATTTATTCAATCACTTAAGATTCATATTTTTTTTATTTTATTTTATAAGTGTACAGGACGGTCTGGACGCTCACCTGATGGTAAGTGATACGTCAGACCATGATAGAGCGGCATTAAAGGAGACCTACAACTGATAGACAGTTATTAACCTCCAACAATGCCGCACTGCGCCCGAGACAGACTAGACAACAGATGTAGGTCTCCTATACCCGGTAATTTCACTAGCTACAGTGCCCTCATCCCGAATATTCAGTATCGAGTCTACCACCTAGTAGTAGTAGTTTCGGTGGCGCGTGGAGATAAGCCAAAATAATCTGTGGGTAATAACGACTAAGATAGTAGCAGAGGCAATCGCTATGATGCGTTTTCCGAAGCTGGCTTCGTTCTTCGGAGGGCTCGGACAAATGATAGAATACTTTCTCTCACCTTCCTTGTTGGTTATCTTGCGGGATCGTAGATAAGTATTATAAATTTAAATTTCCGAATTCCCCAATTTTTAACTTATAACAATGCCATTACTCTGTGGTATGCATTTGTGCTGGTATTTATTTATGTGAAACGCGTCTATGCCTCAGAACAAAAGGGAAATTGGAATTAGTACAGTTCAAACGAAATAAATTTTATGCTTAATGTAAATTTTGTGACAGAGTAGTTTGATTTGTATCAATTTTACTTACTCGTATTTCAAAATTATACTGATATAAAGTATATACTAAAGAATTATATAAACAAATGTTATCATTAATATTATAAACTAATATTACTTTTTATGACTCATGATTACATATTATTTAAAAGTCATGAATAGTCATGATAATATTATAAGACCTACATTTTGAAAAATTAAATAGCCCGCGGCAACGCATCTTGGTTTGGCCACGCAAATATATCATGGGCAGCAGTGTCATGTGTCTTGTATCACTAAGTGAGGCTTTGCTCGTTTGTCTCCTCTACGAATAAATGCCCCGGTGTTGCATTTTTATGATTGCTTTTCTGTCCATGACGAATGAAGTATTGAAGGAATTTAAAAATTATGATAGGCTCATTGTCACCTTCGCTTTTCAAAATTGCAAAAGCTTAGCATCGAAATATTCACAGTTCAAGATGAATCATCCACCAAGTTTTTATAAAAGATATTCTGAAATATCCAACAATAAAATGACAAGTACAGGTATTATTTCTTTAGTTCTTTGAACACCGTTGAAAGGAGAACACCTTAATATCAATGAACAAAGCGTTTACTTAATACTCTTGAAGAAGTTTATACAGCTGCGACAGGCTGTCAGGCGAAACTCGCAAGTTTGTGTGGAAACTATCTTTGTTTTTAATGTAAACAAAGACCACGAGTTCAATTCAACGCCTTTGAACGCGGTTTGCGATAGTTGAATAGAAAAATCGAGAAAGGATGAGTAACTTCTGATTTCATTGCTATGAAACTTTTCATTCATTCAAGAATGGAACATTTTCCAGATTGCCTCAGTTGCGCCAACGAACATTTGTTATTCTTACGCCAGTATAAAATTAGTTGTATTGTATAGTTTCAATAACTGTATTACTTTCATAGTAGTCAAAATTAGATCATCAAAACTCAAGTATTCTAACTAAAAAGTACTTTATGACTTGCTTTAGCATTCAGCATACAAAATATACAATATGTAACACATAGTTTCATATTCTACAAATGCCATGCATAGTAGACGATTTTGTGAATATATATATATTTTTATTTTCTCTGTAAAAATAAGTGGTACTAAATACTAAAAAGCATTATGTATCAAGGCGGAACATCTCTTACAAAATGTTTTAAAAATGTACGAAACGTTATGAAAAGTCTCGTATGGTAGGAAATAATAATTAGGCCCAGGAAAAATGGCTGTCGTGAAAGTTGCATACTTGGGTAGCCGCGTTACGACCAAAATGTCGAGCAGAATGAGTTTGCTGGTATGTGTTGATGCTAAAATATTTTATGCGCAAATGGTTATTACAGTTTTCAACTCATGCTAAGGTGTGGCACTTTACATGAAATATATCGATATACAAGTATTTATAAACATTGAATTACTCTTTGTTGGGTTATTTGTGTCCAGTCCTTAGACATTGACTTATTAGCTAATCTGTGAAGAGTTTATGTTTATCATTATCATACTGTAGCTTAATTTAACCTCATGATTAAAATGCTGACCAATACCTACCTAGGACTGACTACTAGTTTTCAGCCTTCAGCAGTTCATACCAACTACGTAAAGTCCTGATAGAGATAGCAGTATTATCACTTTAATGTCAAGTGGAGTCCTCGGAACGGAAAAGAAGTAAAGCTGATCCCTAGACAGAATTGGTTGGGAAAACCAAAATATTATACTTAAAATTTATTTATAATTATCTAGTCATTGCACCTAGTGTCTATTACATAAGGCAATATTGAGTCAGTTAAAAATTCAATGTTGCAAAATTAGTGCATTTGCGTTCGGATTTGCGTAAAATTATGCATGATTTGAGCGTCGCTAATTTATTGGCAGGGATAAGCCACGTTTTTGTTTTCGACAAACCAACCTACACATATACTATATCTCGTGATGTTACAAGTATGTTCCTCTTAGAATTTTCATGCCGAAATATTTTTTAAACACTTATAAATGTATTAAAGCGTTTGAGAGCGTCTGTGACTCATTGGTGTGGACTGTTGCCTTCCGATCTAGAAGCTGCAGGTTCATTTCACGCCACAATGTCTTTTCATATTTACGAAATAATATGTACGTTTATTCGATGATCTAACGTTGAAGAAAAACATCGTAAGAAAACCTACTAACTTGACTAATTTGAAATTTATAGGACTTTCTCTGGAACTATATGTTTTCTTCTTCTTTTGAATTTAGATTGTTTGGCCTAATCCAAAAAATAATAATTTGTACTACGCTACATTGAGTACAACTCCATCTCCATATACCGTTTGTAGTATGACATAATCATTGTAAATTACTTTTGGACCTACTGCTCAGATTCATCAAGCCAACTCATCGGGTAGATTCATTGGAGGAGATTTAGGTAATTCAGCAGCTCTGAAAGCTATTCACTACTCTACTGATCTTACAGAAAAAATAAGCAGATACCAATTTAATAGCAAAAAGCGAGTGTGAAATATCCTTTGCATTGATATTGATGCCTCGATTAATCAGAACAAAAAAAAAATGTATAGATATTTTAATTGTATTGTAGTTCAATTTATTTCCGCCTTACACAACTATTATGCATTACACTTAAGATCGTTCAAGCCAGCGCAGCGGAGAAGACCTCATCTCTGGTGCTCTTCGTTAGTTCGTTGCGTTGAAGACTTATTTTAACAACTCTACATATCGTCAGTCATCATCATCACACATCGCTGCAGCCTTCAGAACAGTCCAGGTTTTGATGGGTTTGAAGGGTAAAGGGTTTTACAGTAAAAAAAGTTACGGTAACTGTACATAAGTTACAGATCGGATAACTCATTTGAGATACGCATGAGTGTTCGCCATGATAGATCACCGTCCGTTGACAAGGGTCAGGCTTCTCGGGCCTATGTCACCTTTTAATGGCGATACGGTGCACGCACTGACTCAGATTGGCACAGTTAAAAATAAGACTTGCGTAGCCCGTATGACGTTTATGATTATTTTGAAAAATTACCTTAACGACCATAGAACAATATTTTTTTTTTTACATTTGTGGATTCACATTTTGTTTAGTAGTATGGTATACTTATTCATGTAAATTTGAAGTATTTACCGTTGTAAATTTATTGTAAATGTATATTTGCCATATCCCTAGCATCACCATCTCTTTAATACATAAAAAATAGATATTAGGGACATTAATATATATAAATGGCGGCACAATGATGAGGCTATGGATTAATTAACGGTCCATGCAACCCCAGAAAGTCTCGCATATGTAGGCATCATTGTTTTTAATGGACTTTTGCTGGTCATTGAATATATTTGCATAGTCACTGGACGCACTGACGGCAGAAAACTTGACTCAATTTACAACTTTAAATAAAGACGATTAGAGTTCTGAGTGGATTATGAGGGGCACGCGTTGGAGGCGATATTAAAAGAGTTTAGGAAGTTCCACCCATGCTCTTTATATACCTTGTGTATATTGTCTACAGTCAGACGTCTGTCGACATACCAAAGTGATGATAGTCTGCTTTCATCTTTGGGGCCATGGAAATTACAACTGATGCTGATGAAGGCTCTGGCAGAATCTCTATACTCTATATGTGCTCGGTAACTGTAAAAGAAATTAAAGGCAAAATAGTTTTATTGTAAGAACCACTAATAAATATAATGTAACTTATTCTTATGTTGATATCTTCAATGAGAAGATATCTCGTTTCCGCCGTTCCATCAGGCTTGTAAAATAATTATTATATTTTTTTATTGTTTTCAAATTTTTTGTTGTTATTAGAACAAATAACTTTTTGTTTAGCACCTGTCTCCAGTATATCTTAAGCGTATTACAGGTACAGTTCGTCTTTGGAAACTTTAAGAAGGCTAATGTGTTACCATATAAAATATTTTGTACCTATGAATTGTAAGAAAGCTGTTTGTTTCCTTAATAAATATAAACAAGAAGCTTTGACTATAGTTGCTAAAAACGGGTAAAAGTACTTATGTACATATAGGTATTTAGTTTCTATATAAATACACACATATAAAACACCTAGTACTATATAAACAAACGTTCATATAGACAAATATGTTGGGTGCGGGAAAAAGATAAAATATTTAATGTTCACATTTATGACAGTAAATCGGATATGGTAACCAGAAATGATATTTTAACGTTATTCCTGAGCTTAGCAACAAGACGAAATATCCTGTTGATAAGGAAAAATATATAAGACAGTAAACAAAATGTTGTGTTGTGCATTATTATCTAATAATTTCCTTGGTTACCACAGAGTTAGGCCCTTATTTCATTAACATTCTTGCTTATTAATAAATCACTGACTCCGGAAATGTAAAGTTTAGAAACAAGCTTTCATTACAGCCTTAATAATCACCCCCGAATCCGCACTGGGCCTGCGTGGTGGGCCCAAACTCCCCATTGCCATGCTATATGGGAAAGCCCGCCCCTACAGCGGGACGCTGTAGGTTGATTATGATGATGATGATACAGCCTTAATAATAAATCCACTGCTCAATGAAGACCTCCTCTAATGACTTCGACACAGAACAGTTAGTAGCATGCTAAAACTGTACAAAATTTATTTTGGGCAAATTTTGACCACTTTCAACTTAGTAGGGCGGCATGGCAGGCATGTCATTTTATATAAGACTTCCTTTGACTTCAACTCCTTTATCATTGAATGGTGACGTTTTACCTTTTCCACGAATCAACTACGCTCCTTAGAGAGCTGCTCTTTTAGAATACTCTCTCTTTACAAGGACGAAATCAATTAAATATCGCTTTGGTATTTTCGTGTACCATACAGCGGCTTCAAGCCGTGGCTTTGTCTATCTTGTTACTGAGCCCTTTCCAGTTACAATTTAAAGCGATTCTTTTGAAAAATATTTCCTTAGCTTATCTTTTAATCCTTCACAAAGTTGAAATAAATCCCGGCAGATGAAATCACTTAGTAGGTTAGCTTTTAATGCCATCTTCCAGTTGTGCTCGTTTTGATTTTTGTTATAATGCCTTTTAATTGTTAATATTCAGAAAGGTGGTAGTTTCAGTACCAGACATCGTCCCGTGGAATAGAAGTGTTTTGCACTTCTGTGTTTCGGAATAAGGGCACTCTAGCTAGAAAATTTACCGGGTATAAGAGACCGCACATGTGTTGCTTCGGGGTCGGGTGCTGTGCGGCATAATACGGACCGTATAATTACGTCCGTAAATACTATCATACCTTTAAAAAAAATTGACTCACACAATTTTAATACTAGGAATAGAAACAGACTTGCTGTTCCAGACTTGAGACTACATAAAGTAGGTAAATCTTTTATAGGAAGATGTATCAAGTTTTTCAATAAGGTACCGCAAAATATTGTCGAGTTACCTTTACACATGTTTAAAGCTAGAATAAAAAACCACCTTCCTAAAAAAGGTTACTATACTATTGACGAATATTTATGAGATAAAAATCCATGGTCTTAAATTGCTCAGCTACTTCAATGTTTAAAAAGTATCTGTACATTGAAATCATTGTTTAAATAAAAAAGGCTGTACTGTTGATTTTTCTTGGGTGCTTCTTTCTCAACAGGCTAACCGCCGAAGCGATTTTTTCTAAGTATGAAAATTCATTATTGTGCTTTACTTTGGTATTTTAAATGTATTTTTTGAATTCTTTTTGACGTTCAGAAGTGCTTTTTGTAAGCCTAATCTGATTAAATGAATTTTGACTTTGACTTGAATAATAACTAGGTATCAGATGTTGGTCTATCTTAACCAACCGGTTTAGACTCTCAAAGCCATAAATATGAAAAAACTACAATTATTTGACCACTATGAAAAGTAACATACTCGTATTAAAAATATTGTGTCCGTATATGAGTATTTGAGACCTGACACATGTATAAATAGATTTTGTGGTATTTTTCATACAATTTTTAAAATTCACATGTTTTCTTCCTTAAGTACAGCTTTATCATATTTATAATTTCAGCCATTGGACTACCTTTGGAAGTAGGCCTCTTCCAATACTTTCTACTACCAAGGGGCATGAGCATACCCATGTAAGGTGATTAGGCCTTAGTCGTCCACGCGGGCCCAGTGCGGATTGGACGACTTCACGCACAACCTTTGTGGTCAAACGTCAACCACAAATTTCATTCATTTGTGGTTGACGTTCCCCGTATCCCGACTAAGCGTTTTGCATCTACTTTCATTATGCGTACTGCAAATGAATGGAATGAACTACCTGCATCTGTGTTTCCGGCCACATACAACCCCATGGCATTTAAAAAACGAGTGAATAGGCTTTTTCTTGACAAGTTCGCTCCATCTTAGAGCACGTCTCTTCCATTAGGATAGTCTGTGCTTAAGAGCAAGCTCATCATAATTTAAAAAAGAACACCTTTGATTTTCCTCACAATGTTTTCTTTCAACGTAAGAGCGTCGGATAACGTACATTTAAATAAATAAATAAAATTCGAAAACACTTTGGTAAATGTCGGAATTTGAACCTCAGCCCTTCCGGTAAGAAGGCAAACAGTTCACACCATTGAGCCACCGACGTTCTTCCAATGCTTTTCATCTGTACCGATTTGAACTGGCATCCAGCGTTAGATGACCTAATTAAGGTCGCCGGAAAGCACTATAATAATTATGTATTTAAAATAAAAATTAACGTTCTGAACGTCTAACCATTTTCATCATTATGATCAGATCATAAAGCGGAAGTCCAATGTTGAGATTATCTAATTGTATATTGCGTGTTGAATTGAATCCTATATGAAAGGATAATTACGGACAATGAGATGGTTGGAGCGACGTTCCCGCACACCGTGTACGTGATCAAACAGGAGCGCGATTCGGATAATTGGCTACCATAAGTCGTACGTGATCCAGCAAGTGATAGCACTTGATTGTATGCGTTGCTATATGAAGAAGTGACATTCAAATGATTTTATGAAGTATGAAATAACACTATTTTTCAGTGATTTATTGTCACTAATTCGATATGACTAACATGATTCCCAACAAACTAATAAAGCAAATCGAATAGGAAAATAACAAACTTTAAATAGTACAACTGTTCGCGTGGATCGCATTTAAACTTCCTAACACTATTTGTTTTAGTGTACTGGTATATAGATCTGGGTTAAATCCTCGTGCAAGTTATGACAGTATGTTATCACAAAAACTTGTAATATGAGTTTGTTACTTGCTTAGTACATGAGTAGTATGTTTAGGATGGATGCGCTGTGTTCGTCAGAGGAATATTTACTTTATATTCTTAATATGCACATATTTTTGTAGTGAGCTGTTTAGATTAAGGTGCAAATGACCTTTCATTTCACATTCTAACGCGTGAACTAGTGCCTACGGTACTGGTCGCATATACGTGACCAATAGACTTTTATTAAAAAGGCCGTCATCATAACATCACTTAAAAAGCTTAGCTGATATAGGTAAAACAGAATTTGTTTTCAAATTCGTACTTAATTTCTAGAATATAAAGTGTTAGTGCGTTTTTATAAGAAACTAATAAGTTTTTGTTACAACTACCAGATGACAACTGAAAATATCATCTAGCAACGTGTCTCTTTCACGTGACTCCTAGAGATAAAAACGAAAATCCCAACTAAAATAGTACTTACAGCATTATTACAGCAGTATATCAACCAAAGAACATGTAAAATCTCGAAAAAAACATATTCCTTGCATTGACATTTTAATAAGATTTAGATTTTTATTATTAACCTTTTACCATGAATACTTAAGGGACATTCTACTAATCCCGTCTATCCATACGTATATAATACAGTTCCGTTAATTAACTTCCATTTAGAAGAATGATATAATCCTATAAAGCAAAGTAGCTATAATAATTGAATTAGCAGAATTGGAGCTTAGAGTGGATTCGGCATGGCGGCCATCATTCGTCTATAATGTCCGACAGTAAATTAGGCCGTCCAATTCTGTTCGGTTTGTGGTTTATTTGTTCATTGAATTTGCCTATAACCAGAGAAATAAAATATTATATTAACCATCGCCTGCAATTTAAATCTTTATAATGAACGATATGCAGGAAAGGAAAAACACATACTGGAATCATCCCAATATTATGGAAACAAAGTCAAAGTCAAAATTGATTCATCAATTTATGCTTACTTAAAAACTATGTACAAAACATCTATCTAGCATTCTATCAGTTAATTATTAAATTTCAAAGTTATGAAGACTAAAAAAAGATTAAAAAATGTATAAAATTTAGACAGCGCAAGTGAAGTTACAATTAAATTCACTGTTAGTCAAAGTTTAAATGTGTTATGTGCTGCTATAGCTATAAACATTATACAAGTAAATGGTATTAATACGGTTGAGGCATAAAATAAAGCGTCACAGGCGTCGCCCGGGCTGATTTATAGGCGCCGTTAGTACGACCGAGGCATTAGCGGCGACTGATTGCCCGTGCTCTCCCAATAGCGTCAGCCCGTGGACCTTTTGATGTGTTATACATCCCTGGCCAAATTATTAGACGCACTATTGATTTTTATGCAAATCTCAGTTATCAGCTCGTAGTGTTCCATCTTTGAATAGTTATTACCTATATTTTAACTGATATAATATAGTTTACTTTTTTTAAAGGTTTAGAATGAAATAAAACTATATATTAAATGGAAATATATTTTTATTAATTTTCAACACAGAATATGGAAATACACTTATAAACTTCAGTACTTTGTAGTTCCACCTTTTGCAGCTATGACAGCCTGAATCCGGCGCGGCATGCTGTCGATGCAAGACTGGACCGTCTCCTGCATTTGAGATGATGATTCCACACATGAATAACTTTTTCCAAGAGCATTTTGTTGTGATGAGCTCTTTAGCCACCTCCTTTTTATGAGCTCCCACACATTTTCTATGGGATTCATGTCGGACTGTTGCCAGGCCAATCCAACATGGGGAATATTTCTTGTTGCAAATAACTTTTAATAGATCTGGCATGTGGCAAGGAGCCCCATCTTGCATAAAAATGAATGGTTCCCCATTTGGAAACCACTCTCTGACCTGTGGCAGCAGTCGAGTTCTCAAGACTTCTTTGTACTGATCTTGTCTCATGATGCCTTTCACAACGTACAGACGCCCTGTGCCCTTGCGCTGATACAGACCAAATCATGATTTTGTGGGGTGCTTTACAGTCTGAACGATGCAGTCTGGATTAAATTTTCACCTTTACGACGACGCACAAATTGAGCTTTGTTGGCTAGATTTCAAAGGTGCTTTCGTCACTGAAGCAACCTGTAAAATCACAAAAATATAAAAACAAGGCAATTCTGAATTCTATTTATTGTATATGTATATTATATTATTAATAATATAATTCAGCATAAATTACCGATCTCCAGAAAGCGACATCCTTGTCACGCCACTGTTTAGCCCATTTCAAACGTTTGGCTTCATTGCAGCTGTTAGTTTGGGTTTTCTCGCTGGTCGCAGCCTTAAATCCTAAGTCATTTAATTTCTGCGAACAGTACGCTCAGAGCATTTACTGAGCATCTTCCAACTGCGATTAATCGATTTGTGGTAGCAAATCTATTTTCTGTGCAAATTTTCTTAAGACATCTTTCTGACCTTGGGTAAAAATCGGTTTTCGCCGCATTTGGTTTTCTTTCGGACTCAAATCTTCACATGATTCAACTTTTTTCTTAATACGTCGCACACTAGCTTCAGACAGCTTCAATCTTCGTGAAATTCACGGTTTGATACAGTTTTGTATTAAGAGAGCCTTGACTTCGGCTTTTTGCGTGGTGAAAGTCCCCCACTTTACCCATCTTAAAAGATAAGAAAACAAAAAAAAATCACATTAATAACATTTCTAAACAAAATAAACACCCGAGAAGTCAAAAGTCACGTTTCAAATACAAAACGACACTGAAACACATCACACTGTTAGTAATCCCGCACGCAATTGGATCATGATCAAACATGAATGCGACTTCTCGCTCATAACCCTACCCAAAACCCTACCTACCTACTATTGTTTATTATTGTACGTTTTTTTTTAAATAAAAGAATACTATAGTCAAAAAGGTTTAGCTATAAAAATTAAGGTTTGTCTCATTATTTTACACTAAAAAGGCTATTAAAATAGGTAACTACGAAAATCAGTGATGCGTCTAATAATTTGGCCAGGGACTGTACATATTTATCCATAACTTGCTGTGCCCCGCGGTATTACCGCGGTGACGCGCGGCCCGCGGGTAAACATTAGTATTTTTTTCTAAATATAAAGGTTTTTTGAAAATAAGCGTAGCCTAGGTTTAACCTTATTACAACAGTTACCTGCAAAAGAAATGTAGTCCAAATCTGTCCAGCTATTTCAGAGATTACCCGGAACTTACAGATAGCCAGACAAAAAAAATACTATGTTATATGAGTTATAAGATGACCTAAAGGCCTATTTTAATTAAAAAATCGTAAATTAAATTTTAAGAGCGTGATTAAATTGCACACTCTGTTTATTGCTCGGCTAACTTAAAAATCATTCAATTGTTTGGCCGTCATCGAAAATTTAAAGTTTACTTTTTATGCGTTATAATAATGCTCATTGATCATTTTGGTTCATAAACGTAAAAATAAGAAACAGTCGAGTGCAAATATATTACCACCAACCAATAATAGGAATTATTATGAACAAGCTCATGAAATGCAACATAACAGCAGACAATCAGACTTTGATATGAATGTCGTTAGTCATCTAGACAGACACATGTGATGCAGAATCCCTACACTTCACTTCTTAACGAAATCAAACTTCCAGAATTAAATTATAGAAGTTGAATTGCAAAACGGGGAGACCTATGTCCTGCAGTGGACTCGATAGGTTGAATAGGAATAGGATAGGAATTTATTCTGGTAGTTTGATTTCCTTGCATGCTGTTGCAGCATTTGTTTAGTTGTTACTTCACTCAAGTTTGTCTGTAATACGAGATTTTAGAGGACTATCTATTTCAAAATTAATTTTAAGATCAAATTAATTTCAGCCTTATTATGTTAAAATTGAATAAACGAGCAGATAGCAGCTGTAGAAACTACTATTGTCTTTTAAGTGTTATCCTCTTTCTTTTTACTTATCTAATTCAATAAAACTATACATTATTTTTTGTTATTCTCGTACTTAGATAAACTGAGAGGCCTTTTGTAACCGTTCAATATACGATAGAATGAAACGGAAAAGCCCATCCGAAGTTTTCGGAATTGCTATCATACTACTACACATTATGTGTGCGCTATTAATTGCATTAATTATATAAACATGGCGCGATTACTAATTAAAACCATCTATAGCAAATTACAACAATGTCAGATAATCTTAAAGTTATTAAATATTTACTCAAACTCTTAAGTATTCTGGATTCGCCCGACTACACACTACAATTTTTGATACAGATAATCATCAAAAAACGATCAGAGAAGTTAACTCGTATCGCAAAGGGTTTTAGAATCTTTGTTAGTTTTACTATTTCCAGGAAAACTAGTATACGATTTTAGTTAAGAATGACCATGAAACTTTACAAAAAGATTATAAATCTAGTTGTGTATTATAGCAGACGCAACATCGCAGATCCATTACAAGGTACAGAATATTCATAATTTATGTTATACGCGAAACTGGAATGTCTTTGCGCTCGACGCGCCCACTTCTCCTCTCCTAGTAACTTAAAAGTACTAAATGTTTAAAGAGTCCTTCAGTTTAGTATGCAGCAACTGCAAAGTTGGTGCTGTAAATACACATGTTTAATAGCTCAGCTTCATGTTGAAATCTTGAGTAATTTATACTAGCGGCATGTTAGGATTGCTCTAGTAAAATACAATACCTACCATTTATTCTAGTTCTATGTGTCAATATTGATTTCTAAGCTTAAAGTAAAAACTTTTGATAAAAGTTATGATTAAAATGTTTCTTATAATTGTACAAAATTTTGCACAGTTCCAGGTCATAATTGCTTTGGCAGTGTGTCTTCTCACAATATTTCTACATTAAATGTTCTTGCACATTTTAAAAGGAATATAATAATTAATTTTTAGCAATAACATAAGTTTCAAATATATATAAATTTAACTTGGTATTAAGCCGCCCAAGAATGTGGACATTTGTCGCATGTTGCCTCTACTAACGTCTTGCACCCTTACTAGACGAACGCGTAACAAAATTCAATGCAGAAATGAATACGTTTCTATTCTTGGTGGGTTTTGTAATACCTTTTTAAGGAATATAAATAGCTTAGGTATAGCAATAGTTTTTTTAACCTTAATGATTTATGTGCATTATTTGCTAATAATGGTCGAAGTATTCTTCATACATCAGCTACTTTGACCAGATTAAGTTCAATTTTAATATACAACAAACAAGCCCACAAGGCACTATTCAATGTTTTTTAGGTTTCGTAGCCAAATGGAAAATAATGTTTTCCAATTTATACGTCATTAAACAGTGAACCATTATTTTCTCATAATAAATGCGTGTAGTGCCTAAGTAAATAAAAAATATTTTATTTAATGTCCTCTTTCGTTTCGAATCTTGAAAATCCTCTTTCGTTCGAATCTTGAACAGTGTGGACGTGTTGTTGAATCGTTTAAATTAATAATAAATTGTTGGAGCTGCACCCTGGACGCTGAATTTGTGTGCGGCGCTTGATCTTGGAGCACCCTGACTTCTGAAAGGCGGTGCTGGTGAGCGAGCTCTTTTTGTGATTTTTGATTGGATTTGAACTACAGCTCTGTCGGCGCCGCACCCGGCTGCCGATGCATTGAGCCACAAGATAGCTGAGCGGACGCGACAAAATAAGCAACTATATTCATACGTGTACTACAAGTGACTACGTGCTACAGCCCTAGCGTAACGCCTACATAAATAATTACAGCAATATTGCTTTGTGAGACTTGTTTTCTATTCAAAACTATACCATGGCGCAAGAATTAGAAAATTCGCCTTTAGCGCTGTCTCACATGGTAAACCCACCTCCTAGCATAGATAACTTTATGGAACAAATGCATGCCGTATTAAATAAGTCAGCATCCGACCCAAATTTACTACGGAGTCCCACAGAATGCTTTGTCTCCCAACGTAAAAGACCAAGGTCTCAGATGGAACACTCGTTCTCCTATCAGTTTGATGATTTTAAGGAAGAAATGCGTAAACTTATGACCTATTTCTCTACTACACAAGCAAATGAGCTAAAACAATTGAATATCGCCCTTAAGGACATACAACAAACCAACTATAACATAGAAAATTCAGTCTCATTTCTTGCTGCGCAGAATGAAGAATTCAAGCAGAAAATAGGAGAGTTAGAAATGCAAGCAAAGCAAGACCGAAATCATATTGTGATACTGGAGAACCAAATTGAGGAACTACAAATGTGTACCCGCAAGTCTTCTTTTGAAATAAAAAACGTTCCGAAAAAACAGCACGAAGATAAGGACGAGCTTATTGAAATGGTTATGTGCCTCTCTAAATCTGTAGACCAAAATCTTACCAAATCGGACATAACTGACATATATAGGGTTCGGCCAAAGTCTGCTGCTAGTAAAAACCCTACCATAGTTGTGGAAACCAACTCGACAATATTGAAAAATAATTTGTTAAAGTCGGCTAAATCATTTAACGTGAAACATAAACATAAACTATGTGCCAAACATCTAGGATTCAAAACGCAGGAAGATACACCTATATTCTTATCCGAGCACCTAACACCTAAAGGTGCACGTTTGCACTATTTAGCACGTGAACTGGCCAAATCAAAGAACTTCCGATTTTGCTGGACAGCCTATGGTAAGGTTTATATAAGAGAAAGTGAAAACTCTCCAATAATTTTGATTCGAAGCGAAAACCAAGTGCATCAAATATTAAATGTACAGAATTTGGAACCGCATACGAAATGACTAAACTTTTTATTTAAAAACGATACAGCTCTATTATGCAAAATGATATGTCATGTTTACGTTAAGTATCCATTAATGAGTTTTTTGTTAATTCCACTGCATATAACATCAAATTACAAAAATGTGGAACGTTTAAATTGTATAAGCGTAATAAGCTATTGTCTGGTGGTGTTTTTTACATTTCCCTTAAAATTATATATATATTCATCTAAACTAACACAAAATAAAGAACACAAAATTACTTACTCGAACATATTGTTCACACATTTAAAATCAAATGTCCACCTTCATACATACTCGTACATATTCATAAATACTTTCATGCAAACAATATCTATATTACATTTCAAACAAATAAATAAACTACGCAACTGTGTAATAATGCCCTTATTTGAATTAATAATTTGTTTCAGACTGATTTTTCTTTTAGTTTTACTTTGTATTCATGAAAATGCTTTTATTTTAGTTCATATATTACTGGTTATTATAGTTACTATATTATTTAATATACAGACACAAAATTACACAAATATACTTACATTCTCACACAGACTCATTCCCACGCACACACACTCTCACACACAAAAATGTTTATGCAACATTACTTTATATTATAAACACATAGGTGAACTATGTAATGGTTCGATTTCCACTCAACTTAATCATTATAAAACGTTAGAGTATGTTTTGGTACGACGTGTTTCTCTTCTTAAATCTAAAAATGAATAATTTAATATCTTAAGCAAAGTCGATGAAAAAAAGTCTGCGATGCGATTAGTTGCGATGTAAATAACGTGGCGAGCTCTTTAAAAGTACAAGAAATTGACTTAACCGTTGTAACACAAAATATAAGGAGTGTTTATTGCAATTTTGATAACCTCTTAGTCACAATTGATCAATTGAATTTTGACCCAGATATAATAATCTTGACTGAATGCTGGTTGAACGAAGCAAAAGCTATCCCCAACTTACCTAACTATATAAATTATTCCACATCTCGATACTTGAACAAAAGTGATGGTGTAATAGCATATATAAAAGAAACCAATGTTGTACATGTTAATGAAATTTATATACAGGACGCTTCATGTTTGCAAATACAAACAAAACATAATACGATTATTGCTATATATCGGTCGCCTTCAGTAACTAACGTAGAAGGTTTTGTAAAGTCATTGGAAACTCATTTACAAACGCTTACATCTTGCCATAATATTACAATTATCGGTGACATTAATATAAACATACTACAACGGCATAATGAATCTATTCAAGACCTAAGAAATAGGTCAAACTACCTTGATATGTTAGGATCTCACTCTATTCTTACCGGTCATACTTTACCTACCAGAGAGGGTAATTGCTTAGATCACATAATGCTCAAGATAGATCCAAAACAGCTGACTGCCCAGATTGCGGTACTAAATACTACAGTCACAGATCATGCTATGGTAGTCCTACATTTGACTTGTGCAAATAATAAAGAGAAATGTATAAAAACCACTACCGTAGTTGATTATGAGAACGCATTAAAGGATTTAATGGGTAAGGACTTATCAGAATTACTACACTGTAATCAACCTGATATAGTTGTTGAAAGGCTTATAAACGAAGTTATGACATCTCTAAAAAACAACACTAAGAATGTAAACGTTCCAAAATCTAAACGCAATATTAAACCATGGATTACACCAGGCATACTAAGATGTATTGCAAACAGAAATAAAATGCAAGAAAAGTTACGGTGTAATCCTCATGACGAAATTCTCCGGATAAGTTATACACGTTATAGGAATTTCTGTAATAACCTTATAAAAAAGTTGAAGCGAAATTATGAAAAACAACTTCTTAGGGATTCAAGGTTTGATCCTAAGCGTCTCTGGAATAATATTGCTACTATAACACATATAAAAAAGAAAAACTCAGACAACACGAAGTTACTCAGTCTTAAAAAATGTGAACAAGATTCTGCCGACTATGTGAACACATATTTTAGTAATATTGGCAAAAATCTGGCTGATGCTATTGTTGGTCCTGGAGTCACTCTACCCAATAATAATCGCTTTACAAATACCGTAGCTTCCTCCTTTGTACTGCTTGATACTGATTTGGATGAGGTCCATTCTACATTAATGAACCTTAAAAATAATAGTGCACCCGGTTGGGATGGTATCCATACCATTTTTCTTAAACGCGCTGCACCTGTGGTCGTCCCAGTACTCACACATCTTGTTAACCTCTGTTTTGAAAAAGGTATTTTTCCTGAGGTACTTAAGGAATCAATTGTTACTCCTATTTACAAGGGTGGCGATCTTGGAGACGTCAGCAACTATAGACCCATATCGGTTCTGCCAGTCATCTCCAAAATTATGGAAAAACTAATAAACAAAAGATTACTTAAATACTTGGACAATTTTAACATTCTATCTAATTCACAATTTGGCTTTCGCACTGGTAAATCGACAGAGGATGCCGTTAGAGCATTGACATCTGTAGTTGCTGATAATCTAGATAATAAAAATAAATGTTTAGCTATATACTTAGATCTAAAAAAGGCCTTCGACACTGTATCAATTCCTATCCTGATTGATAAGTTAGAAAGTATAGGCATTAGAGGTACTCCTCTTAAACTATTAACGGACTATTTATCAGGTAGGACTCAGAGAGTAAAACTAGGTCAATATTAGCAACCTCACATCTGTCAACTATGGTGTACCACAGGGAAGTGTTCTGGGTCCAACACTCTTTTTGGTGTATATCAATGACTTGTGCAATCTTCAAATCCCCAATACCAGGGTTTTCTCTTATGCTGACGATACAGCCCTTATCGTCACAGGTAATTCTTGGAGTGTAGTTAAGGAGCAAGCTGAGCGGGGTCTTATAACTGTTGCGAAATGGTTAAAAGCAAATTTACTAACGCTCAACACCTCGAAAACCAATTTTATGTGCTTCTCAATCAGGGATAGAGGACAACCAGACCCTACATATAAAATCAAGATCCATACTTGTGATCATAAGGTTAGTGGTGACTGTGCTTGTCAACATATAAATAAAGTAAGAACAGTGAAGTACTTAGGTGTCACTCTTGATCAAAACCTAAATTGGCATTCACATATTGGAGTGGTATCTGGTAGAATTAGAAAATTAATATGGGTGTTTAAAACTCTAAGACATGTTGCTTCTAAAACACTACTATACCAGATTTATCTTGCATTGGCACAATCAATAACTACCTATTGTATAATTCTCTGGGGGGGAGCTGTTAAAACAAAATTTTTGGAGATCGAACGAGCACAGCGAGCTCTTATAAAAGTGATGACTTTTAAAAAGAAAAGATTCCAAACTGAAACTCTTTATGCAGAGTCTGACTTATTATCAGTCCGGAAACTTTATGTACTACATTTAGTTCTAAAACAGCATACATCATTGGTATATACCCCAATTATTGAAGAAAGAAGAAGGAACTATAAAATTTTAACCATCCCACGAGTTCACACACGCTTTGCCCAAATTCAATACCTTAATATGGCTGCAAAAATCTACAACCTTATTAATAAAAATCTGAATATTTACTCAGTGACATCAGGTAAATGTAAAGTAGTACTGACAAAATGGCTGAAGAGTTTGAATTATAATGAAACAGAAGAAATACTGAAGTAGGGCCCTAAACAGCAAACTCACTACTTAAGTGACATACACACACCACACACACATTTACACTTTCTACACATAACATAGTACTTACACACACCGCACACACGTCACACTTTTGACACGTAAGTGTCACACACACACTCACACATACACCTTTTTAAACATAGTTACACACACCCATAAAGACACACAAGTTTTACACATACTTACACACACATTTTACACATACGCGCATAAGTAACTCGTTGCGCACCTGTTTGATACAAAAATTACCTAAAGTGATTTCTATGTTTATATTATATTTGTAATGAATACTTATTAAGTATTCTGATACTAAAGTATTACTTTTTGTTTATATTGTATAACTGTAGATAAAAAGAGCGGAGTCACCTGGCACAGGCATATACTTGCTTAAAAGGTGACTTCGACCTTAATTAATAAAATGTAAACTTTCTTTGAATGAAAATAAACATTTTTGATTTTTGATTTTTTTTTTTGAATTGACTTGATACTTCGGAACTCTTAAATTAACGAGTCGAACTTGGCCAATTTTCTATTTATGGTGCTGTCAACGCTACTTTTTTTAAAATATGTAATGTATACTTATATATACTTTTAGCAGAATTCTTTCATTCATCAATAAAATTGTTTTGACAAATTCTAATTCTAAATCAATACTTATATGGAAGCAAGTAGGCCAAATCTCTGACCTGATGTATTTCTGCTCAGCTATTACCATTGGACACTACACCGCGCGACCTTGGGAGTTGTATCGGCGCCATGTCTGAATGTGTCACCCGGCGATTTGCCGTGACGTCACCGCAGGGCTTGTCGCCGTCACACAACGGGCTCTGTAACCGGCAGTGTATGTGAGAATTTAAATTTTAAGAAACACTGCAAGTGGGATTATTACAGCTTTGTCAATATACTTTACTAGGTGGTAGATTCGTACTGAGTGTCTAGGTAGGTCAGATATCGTCCCGTAAAATCGGAGTAAGTACATCCCTAAACACAAAAGTCTGTGTTCGGGATGAGGGCACTGTAGCTAGTAAATTACCAGGTATGAGAGACCTAACATTATATATTGTTCGTATATATTTTGATTTCGTATTTCTTAATTAAATGCTCTAAATTGAACTTAAAAATTGCTTGGCAGCTTATAATATAAAATTAACTTTTTCAGCGTTCAAAATCCAAATCCTC
>PQWD01014401.1:0-40058 GCA_019425675.1 Leucinodes orbonalis
AACTGATCAAACATTCGAACCAATTATTGGTATAAATCAGAATGTATCACCATTGACTGTACTAACTTCCACTGCCAAAACTGTTACTAATTTTGAAGATATAAAAGTATCTTTAGAACATATAACAAACCAATTATCATCTGAGCCAGTTACTCCTATTGTTTCTAATTCAGCTAAGGAATCATCAAAAAATGCGGGAAGCCCTTCGACAAACGTGATGAACTCACCTACATCAATTATGGATGAAAGTAATTACGAAAAAATTGAAACTATTACTCCAAAATTACCTTCAACAGCGTTATACTCCACATCTTCTGAAGACAAGGATAACAATGACATGATTTCAATTACGTATGAACTCCCGCAATCTGATGAGAGTCCATCAAATGAAGAATCTGTAGCAGCAGAAGAAACTCGGGCTCATTTTATTAACGATGGGTTCACATCGAGTGATCATTATAGTAACATGGATTTGCCAAAAAAGAAACATAGAAGTAGTTTTGAATTGGAAGATTTAGATGTACTTCATTTAACTGAGATTGGCGAGACAGTTGGAGATGAATTGGGAATATTTGGCAGGAATAAACGCCAAAACAAAAACAAACCACAGAAAGTACGTGATGGACAAAAAGATGTTGATTACAGTGAAGTATTTAGTTTGGATAATTTGGAATTTTTATTACGAAAGTCTACAGGTAGCAACAATAAAAACAAAAGAGATAGAAGAAGACAAAACAAAATGATGCGTGGGGAATGGTCTCACGACGCATGACACCTACGTAAGATTAGTTTATAACTATTGTACTTCGTACTTAACTTATTTATTTATTGACTGTAAATAGTAAAATATATTTTAAGCTATTGGTTTCTTCCGAAAAATAAAGAAATGCTTTAAACCTATTTATGAGTTTTTTTTACCCACAACAGTTAAAAATTAAACGATCTGAAAATAGCTTATTAAATAACTTTAACAGAATATTATAAACAGAAATTAAAAGATATTGTAGAAGGATATACAATTGTTATCTTTTATAACAGAATAACTTTTAAAATTAACGTTAAATTAATATTTAATAAGACATCGTATGAATGTAAAAAACGGGTTACTGAGTTTCTACTAGTATTAGATTACGACGAAACAGAAAATTACTACACGTTTATTTTAATACACATAATCACAAACTCACACACACTCAACACACACACATACACACACACACACACACACACACAAACACGCACGCACACACACACATACGCACACACACACACACACACACCACACAACACACACACACACACACACACGCACGCACACGCGCACACGCGCACACACCACACACACACACACACACACACACACACACACACACACACACACACCACACCACACACACACACACACACCACACACCCACAACACACACAACCCACGCGCACGCACGCACACACACACACACACACACAACACACACACACTCACACACACTCCTACTACACATACCTATTCTATTGTAAAAACATTACAAAGTTATATTTGTAAAAACAAAAATGTAACACTTTTAGATAAGCAAGAGCGTAGTCTCCCTGACAGGCATTTTCTGCTTAAAAGGTGACTACGACAACTTTTCTGTAAATGTAAGAAAAAGTTGAAGAAATAAAGATATTATTATTATTATTATTATTATTATTTATAACTTGTGTACTTAAATGTGTATGTACTTAAATGTATAATTAATACAGTTAAGTACAAATAGTAAAATATAATTGAAGCGAGGGAGAGAGAGAAATAAAAAAATAGGCACAGATGTTTTTTAACGCACAGAAATATTGTGTGCATACTTACACAAATTTAATTAATAAATATGGAAAAGTATGTTTCGTTTTCGAAACAGTTTAATAAATGCTTGATTTCACATGTAATGGGTATACTGCATTGAAAGTAAATAAACGGAACTGAAAATTAAACACATTATACATAAGCTCATCAATGTCACAATTTCCGTTTATAGCAAACACAATTTTGATAAATTCAATAATTAGCCAAAAAATTAAGGTATTACTAATAATTGGCTATATTGAACAATATGTTTGTAACTACTTAATTCTTGCAAATATGAAGTCTTCATATACATTTGAGCACTAAAAAAGCTCTTAAATTATTCGTAGATTTATTTTTGATGAATGCTTCAATAGTGTGTGTCAGTCCAAACATCAGACTGGAGCACTTCTGTGTTCTGTAGCTCACCATCGGAAACCAACAGGTATCTATCATTTCTGGAAAACATTTATTCGATGCAATGTTTGAAAAATTATCTATAAATAGTTCATAGTTCAAAAGACGAATACAGTAATTCAAACTGAAAATCATTTCATAAAAATATTACTAGGCTATTGCCTATCATTAATACCTACTAAAATTCAGTACACGTATCGAAAGTTAGCATTGTCAATGCTCTTTGGCACAACTTTCACTTGTACCGGCATTAAAATTTAAAACTTGTTTCATATCATTAAGCGACAACTTTAAATAAGTATTGTGAGTTTGTTAGTAGACAGTTAAATACCTGGGGTTAACTTGCAACGCTAACAATTTGTGGCGGAAAGCCATCCGTAACTGTCCTTGGACGCAAACTACAAAAAGCAACCATGAAAAAAATTATTTTATTAGTAATTTATTTATTAAATGTAAATGCCATATCAGGTAAGGTTTTTTGATTATTTATAAATTTATTAAAGCCCCTAAGCTTGACTTATTTTATATAACTATATTTTCAAATTAGATGAGTTTATATTGGATGAAGACAAGCCATATGAAGTGATAGATATTAAAATACCGCCAGCTCTTTGGAAACAGGCGCTTTATCCAACCCCTGTTTTAAAGTCGCCGGCAACAGTAGTTGTACCCGTTTATGTGCCACAAAATGATAATGACGACGATTATATTGTTAACGACCTCGTTACTGAAGCCACACAAGAACCTGTAACCATTGCGACTATTAATGACCAAGAAATAACTCAAGTACAAGAAGGAGTGATCGCAAATGATACAGTAGCAGAAGTTACGCAACCCAGTGTTCAACAAGATGCGATTGCTCCTTCTGAAACAGCACAGCCTGTCACAGGCTCAGTATTCCGGTTCCCTTGTTCCTGTGTTAACGGTCAATGCGGATGTTGTACTGGGGCTTTTCTACAGAGATTCCAAACTAAAGCATGCGGTAATATAACGTTTGTTCCGGAAGACTTTATATTTGATGTCCGACTAAGTCTTAATGACAACACCGTTGTACGCCGTCGTGTTTCAGGTAAGTCTTTCACCATATATAAGAGTGTTGCATTAAAAGGAACTAGTAAACTACTTAACTATTTTACTAAAATAAACGTTATTATTTATCACCAAATTTTCAGCCAGTGACCCACCACCAATTTGTTTTAATCCAAGGAGGGCTCCATTTGTAACCGTGTGCGCAGAAATCTCAAATATCCGCATACGAAACAGAAATGCATTTGCCTGTTTGGATATAAATGCGGATATTGGTGGATTTCCAGTTTACTCAGCCTCATTCAGATGCTTCGGGTGAGTGTATAACTAAAGTAGTTTTGCAAAAGATTAGTTCTCAATAAACCTAGAGCAAATGAGAAATAAAAAAGAAAACATAAAGACGCACGAAAAGAATTTAATGTAGGTATAATACGAAAATTATTTGTGTGGAGGTAAATTTTTATGAGCATATAAGAGTATGTTAGCTTTCAACAAATTAATATATGGTATGCCTTAAACAGAATAATGTATAAATAGATTCAGATAAACTATAGAAAGAACAAAAAATATTTTTTTGACTTTTGGCAATACACCAAATAAATACAATTAATTACACAAAGAAACAATAAATATAAGTTCAGCAATTTATTAAAAATAATAATACCCAACAAGATTTCTTAGTATACATTTGATATATTTTTATATATTTTTACCTATCACATAAAAGAGTATATTTTTATGATATCTAATGATTCAAATATAAATAAACATTTTACAGGCTAGGGTCATCGGGAGTACAAACCGGATTAAAACCAAAACCGGTATCATCCGGCCCAGCTCCGGTGAGCTTATTTGGAAGCAATGATGATGATGACGACGAAGGAGGATTTATAGACAACGCAGCTGATGCGGTACTTGGTGATGGAGGTGAATTGTTTGGCGGTGGCTCTGATGATGACGACGGGGGTCCCTTAGACGCAATTGGTGACGCTGTGGGGGACTTCTTTGATGGCCGGAAAATAAACTTAACCAACTAATTTAATTAGCAGTAGTTATGTGTATATAGTATTTATTCTAGATTAAGTTTCGAATATCGAATAAATGTTATTTGGTGCAATTGTATTTTAATTAACTGCTGTAGTAAGTATGTATCTAACGTAGCCAGGATTATAACTATACATCGTTTTCTGTACCACCATTCTAGGAGAATTTTCAGGGCGCCTGACTTGAAGCGTTTCGTATTTTTGTTTGAGACTCATAATATATTTTAATGTTTATATATATGTATAAATATAGTTTTGATAATAGTTTCGGAAACAAAAAATATATCATTGATGAATACGTTCTCTTAATGTAACTGATTCGGTCGATGAGTCACAAAAACAACCCGAATTAAAACATGAGACAGATATGTCAAAAATGGGTTTGAAATAAGAAATGAAATAAAGATGCAGGATAACAAAAACAAGCTATTCTCGGACTGATTAACATGTGAAAGTATTAGCAAAAGATGCAAACTGCCACCGAACCACAAAACCGGTTCGAATCTCCGCCAAAGAACTAGAGTGACTGTGTTGTGATATCCGCAGAAACAGCGTGCGCGTGTCGTTGCAGCAAGTGAAATATCAATCATGAAGCTTTATTTGTTTACAAATATGCTATTGTTATCTGTGACTGTGTTAGTGGGAGTTGAATCAAGTGAGTACCTACATGAAAATTTAATAATATTAAGTTAGCATTTATTGTCGTGTTTACTGCAATTAATTAAAAAAGTAAAATAAATTGATTATCGAGAACCGATAATCTAGTCACAGTAGAAAATCTTTAGTTTCAATCATCATGCACTTGGGTACGTAATGCTGCAAATATAATTTATATACGCGTAATACTCCGCAAACAATCAATCATGCTTGCTAAGGGGTTACAATATTTTAATCGAACAAAATCGTAGAATATTTACGCAGAAACAAAGAGAGAATAAATATCATAGCTTTTTAGTAGAGTTGATTTTGTTGACAATTATTTTATAGACAAAAATAAAGAGCGAGTGAATAAAACAACATCGGGGAAATACTCGAACAAACATGTACCAGAAAATGAATTAATGGTATTGGATCGTTTGATACTGAAGAAGCTTTCTAAGGTCGAAGATATGGCTAGACGCAACCGAAATTCAAACAAAATTCTACCACGACAAATATTAGTTCATCTGAAGGTAGCGGAAGACCGTGCATATGCGCTCAAGGAATTTGTAAATGTTGCACAGGATACGTATTGGATTTATTTAATCAGAAAGCATGTATGAAAATAACGTATCACCCTGGAGATTTTGCTTTTGATGTCGCTATGTCGATGAATGACCGTATACTATATGAAAATTCTATGTCAGGTATGAAAATAATTATTTTGGCTTTTAATTTGCTCTATCAATTCTTCAAGCATTTTAAAGCTCGTGATTTGTTACAGGAAAAAATCCAAAACCAATATGTATCAGCCCACCCAGGCTAAATAACTTGAAAGTTTGTGCAAAATTCTACAATGTGTTTTTTCCGGGAAGAAACTT
The DNA here is from genome assembly GCA_019425675.1 of Leucinodes orbonalis. Classification (NCBI taxonomy): domain Eukaryota; kingdom Metazoa; phylum Arthropoda; class Insecta; order Lepidoptera; family Crambidae; genus Leucinodes; species Leucinodes orbonalis. The sequence continues at coordinate 5,826 of PQWD01014401.1, forward strand.
TCACTTTTGTTTGGCGATGAACGGACAGTGGCGGTCAATTCAGCTTTTTGATATATCTTTCGATTGTTTGAGGTGAGATTATATTTAAATATTATTGCTTTGGAGGGCACATTAAGCCATCGGTCCCTGCTACTATCATAGGATGGTAGTCGTTAACACCCACCAATCCACATTGGGCCTAATTAGTGGCGGGTTACGGCTCAATCTCCCCATTAGCTGTGCAGGAAGACCTGAGCCCTGCGGTGGGCGGACAAAGGCTGATGATAATGACAATGATGATTAGTTACCTTAAATAAATACTAACATATAAACTTCATCGTAATAGAACTTAGTCTCCTTATCAAGAGTAACACTCGTTTTATTTAAAATTGCACAGGCAGTTTGTCCTGCCGACAAACTGCCTGTGAAGTTTGGAAGATTACTTCAAATGTAACTAGTTGAGTAGTGTAACTGTTTGAGTTTTGAATAAATAAATAAAAAAAATAAACGTCAGCGGTAGGGCACGATGGTTTTATAGACAAATTACTTTGAAAATTCAAGTTTGAAAAAAAGTCTGATTTAAAGTATACGTGCCAAGATCAACGTGCATTTCTTTAGTTTTTAATTTTTGCCGTAGGATGGGAGCTAATGGAATAGTTAGGGTCAAGCCTGAGGACAGTGGTGGAATCGTGGTTCCTAACCCTTTAGGAGGTGTGGATGCAGTCATAGATGCTGGGGACGATGACATTGAAGATTACGACGAGAATGTTGTTAGGTCTATATTTAATCTATTTAACGATGACGACGACGATGATGAAGATGACGATGATGATGATTAGAGCTATCGTGCATGGCAATGTTAACTAAAATACTGTACCATTGTTAGTTACTAAGTTGTATTTCGTAATAATTTATTCAGCTTCTAACAAATAAAGATATTTGTTACTCAATCGTTTCAAAAACCGTTTTCCTTTTTCCATTTCTTTGTTATGAATATTCACGTGTGTCACTTGTCATACATATGCATGTACGCGTAAACAACGCCCTGTATGAAATAAAGATTACCGCCGCAGAGTCGCGCCAGTATCGATACGATGCGCCCGAGTTTCTCTCTAGAAAGTCCCGCAATACAGTTGCGCCCGTGCGCATAACTTGCATACAAATGTTTGTGGACGAACCTTTGCTAGTGTTAACGTGGGTTAACGAGGTGCAATCATTTGTATGGTGTCCCAGAGGTAGAAGCTATCGAGCCTTAACAGTTACATACAAAATGAAATCGAAAACTGCTTACGTATTTTTGGTGATGTGCTGTGTAGGTGTGAGTGCAGGTATGTAATTCCATGTACTATTGACTTAACATTTTTATATTATATACAAATACCTATTTACTTTTAACGATGAAGTCATCTGTATTTAAATTTCCTTTCGTAAACCATGACGTAGAAATATTTTTTCACACAAATTATTGTTGAGCTGAAAATCATAAATAAATTTTATTCCAGGATCAAACTTAAAGAAACTACGAGATTTGAAGAAAGCTCCAAAGAATGACGACGCAATGGATGTTGAAGACTTTTCCGTCTATTACGATATACAGACTAATAAGGTATTCGACAAACTTTCAAATTCACTTTCTTTATGATGATCTTAATACAATCATCTCAAGATTCATCATCATCAGCTAATCATAATATCCCCACAGAGGGGCACGAGCCTACCGGTATAGGGTGTATAGGCCTTAGTCGTCCACGCGGGTCCAGTGCCGATTGGCCGACTTCACGCTCAAACCTTTGAAATTCCTTTGAAATTCTTGTAGGCTTTTACAGGTTTTCTCATGATGTTTCTCTTCACCGAAAGAGCGTCGGATAAACGTACATATAATTCGAAAAATCGAAAAGACATTGGTACGTGTCGAGGGTGCAGGATGCACCCACGAGATCGGAAGGGAAAAGTCCACACCAATGAGCCACCGACCCTTTTACCTCAAGATTGATTAAATATAATTCGAGTTCGATAAAAAAGTCACAATATATTACATTCGTACACAAAAACAGCAGTATTCAACAAGGTGATTCGGATTTTGATATCACTTTACAAGGACAACCTTATTACTTTTAGGGTTCCATGCATCGAAGAAAAAGTGCTTACAGGGTGACATTTTTTACTATGTTTCTACCAAATCCCTTCAAACGTGCGGAGATATCGAGTTGAAATTGAATATACCTTGCTACAATTAGACAACATGGTTTCAAAATCGATTCACTGTATGCTTTAAAAAAAATAACTTGTATTCTGTTTCTTAAGAATAAACATCTCTTCAACCTATCGCACTCCACTGCTGGACATAGGTCTCCCCCTTTTTGCGCCAGATATCCTGGTCCCCCGCTTTCCTCATCCAGCCTCCCCCAGCGACCTTTCGCAAGTCGTCTGTCCATCGGGCCGGAGCGTCCTACGCTACGCTTGCCAAGAAGCGGTCTCCACTCCAGAACTCGTCTGCTCCAACGGCCATCGGTTCTGAGACATACGTGACCAGCCCAATGCCACTTCAATTTGCTCATCCGGTGGGCTATGTCGGTAACTTTAGTTCTCTGACAGATTAAACCATTGTTGATCTTATTCCTAAGAGAAACTCCAAGCATAGCTCACTCCTTTGCGCGTTGGTTGACTTAGAATTTTGTGAACTAATACTGCAGTCAGTGTCCAAGTCTCAGCTGCGTATTTTAGCACGAGTAGGACGCATTGCTCAAATACTTTCGTCTTTAAGCATTGCAGAACAGTTGACGTTAGGACAAGAATAAACTTATTGGGATAAAATGTGGCCAGAGCCTGGTTTGTTGGTTTTTAATCATACAATAAGAGCGTAAGAGGTTGGTTAGATCTTAAAAGCTGAGCCCATGACATCATGGCCAATAAAGTTTTGGCCCCTTAATTATTTTTTATCATTGTTTTATTTTTAGACAATACGGGACATGATGCCGAGACCTTGGTACAAGCCCGGATGGATGTTAAGATTGCCTTTTACCGGAGGCAGATGCAGCTGCAGTGATCTCCAGTGTGAATGCTGCACTGGCATAAGAATAAACGCATTTAAGTTCGATCGGAAAAGTAAGAGCATGTCAACTAAAGTTCAATCTTAATCAAAAAACGATGTGGTATTGATATAGGAACACAATATGTTTATGTTTGAATAGGTATTTCTGACTGAAAGGAGTAGCTAAGTATAAGTTGTTAAGTTTGACGAGAAAGCTGATATAGTTGCGAGTGTAATTGCATCATCATCCTCAGCTCATTATGTGTTCCCACCGAAGGGCACGAGCCTATCCGCATGGGGAGTATAGGCCTTAGTCGTTTACGCGGGCCCAGTGCGGATTAGCTGACTTCACGCACAACCTTTTAATCACTTTGCAGGCGTGCGCAGATTTTTCACACGATGTTTTCTTTTACCGTAAGAGCGTCGGATAACGTACATATAACTTCGTAAATTCTAAAACACATTGCAGCGTGACGGGATTTCTACCTGCGTCCTCCCGATCGGAAGGGAACAACAGTCCACACCAGTAAGCCACCGTACCATACCATACTTATTCTATTTTATATAAGAGGCTTTAACAATACTTTATATACCTAATGATGCAGTGAGAAATTTAGTGTAGTTATAATTATGTTGTTAGCGTAAATTGTCGTAGTAGTCTCCCTTAATTAAGCTGAAAGCCTCCGTTTCGTCATAGCTAAGTGGTAACAAGATATCAGTAATTTGTATACTTTGGTGATGCGATTGGAAACTTGCAACTCCGAAGGTGCGTTGCCAAACTTTAAACAGTTAGATGGTAAAGGAAAAATAGAGAGCAGTAACGAGAGCTACCGTCACCTGACTCACCCGATGGAATATAAATAAAGCAAAGAGTTTTTACTCCCCATTATTGTGAAGCCGACCTTATCGTATCGAGCATGGCCCTCACTCTTAAATTCTGTACATGTGTCCAATGTTGATATATTTTTATTTCAATGTTTATATTTGATTACAGCATGTGTGATGATGACGTTTGAGCCTACGCAGTCACTAATTAATCTGGAAGTTAAGATGAACAACGAAAGTGTTTTCAGGAACACATTTTCAGGTAAGAACAGATACTTTACTACTCTATCTAATAGTAAAAACTGTACTGGGAAATTATAGGCTGATTATGAATTAATCTATCGTGGACATAGTACCTACCTGAGGCGAATTTGACGTGGCTGAGTGTTGGGATACAATACCTTAATTCAAAATGTATTCTATGATATGAAAGTTTTAGTAACGATTACATATCTTATATTAGTGATTAATACCTATCAGACTTATGATTGCAAGCAAAGGTTTACGTGACATACTTTTGTTTTATGAAGTAAAAGTCAATTATCTGGTGGAGAAACCGATTGCATTTAAGCACGAAGACAGATAGCTGCTTGAATTTTTTTGTATGTTTCAATACAGTAATTATAATGAAATGGAAAACTGTTAAAACTGTACTCGAATAACCAACCACATCATTAAAGATTTGAGCAACAAACTTCTTAGGAAATACATAGATACAAGTAAGTATATTAGCGACTAAGTATACAGTTTCTTAACCGGGGAAGCTGTAAAGGCCATCTGCGTCCAACAGCAGTAATCTGTTCGAAAAAAAATCCCTCCTGGTGGTAAGTAACGAAAGTCATCTCAAAATCACCAATGACACCAAAAAAGGGACTTTGAAATAGCTAGCTTGTGCCGTAACGATGTAATTTCACAGTATTTTCAATAAGGATAAATAGAAGGACTACTATAAGCCGTTTCAACATACAATTTAATATCAATCTAAGTACGTTCCTTGAACGTCCTTGTATTTATGGTTGCGCGCCTTGCCAAGATCGCCTTCGGGGAATGGCTAATTGTGTCGAATCGAAGCACATATTTAGTTAGAGAGTAAAAAAGTAAAATACTGTCTGTCTAACTTCCCTAAAAATACAGATACACGCAATGCTGTGAAAACGCAATGCAATACATTTGCCTCACCTATTTCTTAATAATTCAAAATTTGAAGCCAAACCGTAATTTGTTTCATCATATTAGCAAAAAGGCCACTGCTTTATTTTGCCTTCTTAATAACTCAGGGGATTCAAAGTAGGCATTACCTGCTACTCCAGTCCTTGGCGTTTTGTCAGGTCGTTAGAGCCTGGTCATTTTCATAACAATGCACCGCAGGCGAGTTAAACTTGCGCTCCATGAATACAGCCTATTTCATAGATTGCATGAAATTTTCTAGGTACTATTAATTTATTTCTGTTGGCTGCAGATAGGCTTTACAACTTCACCGAGCAAGTGGCTAGCGCAGATGGCTCTCAGCCTTAGTGAACTTTCTTGGTAAAATAGATGTCATTTTTGCAAGTCATATCACGAGTTTCTTGTCAGATAGGTATCAACATTCTGAACCGGTGTGTTTCTTTAATTTTTTTTTAAATTATATTTTGACGATTCGAATCATTTAAAAGTATGTCCATAGATTTATTTTAAAAAAGCATTTTTTAATTTGAATTTATTATTCCTGTCTTTTCAGCTCGTAACCCGCCGCCATTTTGCGTGCCCATCCCAGTGCCGTACTTGCCACCTGGCCTTGTTGACATGTGCGTGCGGCTCTTCGATGTGTCCATAGTCATGGAGAAGCTACATGTCTGCATGGATTTGGATACGAGAGTTGACATGGCACCTGTTTTGGTAATTCAATTTAGTTAATACTACCTGCCTAAACTGCCTTCGTGGTCTAGTGCGCTGAACGCTGGATTTTAGATCTGGAGGTCGTGGTTTCGAATCCCGTGGGGAGACACAATTTAGTTACTTATTTAACAATTTATGCACACACAATATTGAAAGTTACTTTGTGCGATTACTCCCAGTTTAGTTAAGACATTGAAAGAAAGAAAAAATAAAAAACATTTATTGGCCACAGGGAATATAAACAAGAAAAATTTACAAATGAACATAAACAGAACCCAGTGGCCAATCAGGTACAAGGTTCAGCAAACGCTGCAGTAGTTTAACTCACTGCAGCACTGATATTCTGGCTGTACCTGTGGCGAGTGAGTGGAGTACAAGATCAACATTAAAAAAAAAATATAAACATCATTCAATACACTTAAATAAAAGAAACAAAACATTTATATATTGCAGGCAATTGAGCCAGCTGTAGGTTCTGTTAATTGAGTACCAGCGATTATTTAAGACCAATTCCTAGTTAGACTTATCAGAGCTATTAAATTCAATATTTTGCAAGGACAATAATTCAGCGACAGCGGGGTCGCTGAAATCGATGAAAAGGACTCTTGGCATCATAGATATTTAATCGTTATCTTCGTTTTAAGTATTATATTATACTTATTCATGGATAATAAATAGCAAATTTACCGTGCACACAACAGATACATACTACATCCTTGTTTTTTACGTATCAAGGTTTCACTTTTATGAAGTCGTATGTGACTTTTTAAATAAGTAGGTAATATTTTTTGTTTAGATTCTTCATTTTGACTGTATGGATATGGGTCTGGGTGGAATAAATCTATCGAAGCCGAGTGGACCACACACAACAACCAGAACAACCCATCAACAGATGGGCAGTTGGACAGCGACGTATACGACACAGTTCATGAAGAATACATCAACAACGCCGTCGATGTTTAACAATAGTATTAAATATATATAAGTAAATTAAACTGTAATTTAAGCATCTATTCTGTGTTGTTTCTTATCCTCTGCACTTCAAATGCTTGAGGATAGTCCACCAGGGTTGGCGTATCACTTACCCAATGGTTAGTGATAGGTATCACTTAACTATCACTTACCCAATGGTAAGTGATAGGTACACCTGCAACAGACGCAGTATTGAAGAAAATCACCATAATACCTTATTAGTAGAATACCTTATGTTGGCACTGACTGTGTCTGTTATCCGAGATGAAATTAATAAATATGAATTAATATAGATAAACCCCTTTCTAACTCTATTTAAGTAAAGATCAATGCTTGAGTCTCGTTCTAGAATACGGGCCTAAGACTTCTAAGAAGACGCTTTTATAAAGATTCCAATTTACTTCTATGGTTTTGGGTGACCTAATTGTGCAACAGTGTTCAAAAAACAGTTCAATACAACCAGTCTCTACTCTTGCTTTTTTAAGTGGCCTCGTTACTCTGTTTATAAAACCTCTTCTCTAAACTCTAAGAACAATTGAGTCGTAATGTACTTGAAACGTAAGTTTAGAGGCGAACAACACACCTAGGTCTCGTAGTATATTTGCTCGTATTAAAGGCTCATCAAAATTGTATTAAACATTTACTGTTTTCCTCTTCTTGCTAAATGCATTTATCTCGACACTTGTTTTTATTTTTACGGATATTTTATTGTTAGTATACTCGCTAGTTTATTCAGTAAGTATATCTGATTGAAGTGGAATACAATCCGTTATAGTTCGTATGTTACTAAATAATTTATTAATCATCAGGCAAAGCTAGACAATGTGGTACACCTTGAAACGAGTCCAACAAATAATTTATGAACATTTAAAACAGCAACGGATCCACATTAGACTCTTGGGGCACCCCAGGCCAGATCTTGCCACAATAATATAATTATATAGAATTAAATATAAATTAAAGTAAAACCATCATCATCATCATATCATCATCATCATCATGTTTATCACTAATTTTTTCATCAATCAAACAAAAGAATATTTACTACTGACAAGGCAGTAATTTGTATGACCTTAGTTTATTCTAAACGATTTAAAAAACCAGATAAGTCACTGCAGTCAAGTGTCAACTGTGTCAAATAATTGTCAATGACGGTTTCTGAAAATTCACGGCGTTTTCCTAACTTGTTATTAATGATCAAGATCTATTTGTAAAACGTCTTAAAACAAGCAGTTCTCCACCTTTTAATGTTGAAAAATTAATGGTAAATAAATATATTTTTTAGATCACAAGCAAAAGTTTAGGAATGGGTGATACTGATGATTATTATGATGGTGACGGGTTAGTACAAATGCATGCTGTAGTATTCGTACTTATTGCTTTTAACGTATATATTGTTGAAAAAAATAATTTGTTCGATAAAATTATATACATATAGTAATAGCCATTTAAGGATAAAAAGGGTAAGTATTTTCTAATATTCTTAGCTTGCTTGGCTAGGTACATTAGTTCGCTGTCACTGATATCTACCGGTACATGATTTGTGATAATATTTTACGAATTTAGGACAATGGAGTCATTAGCGGCGTCTCCAGAAGTGACCTATAATTGGGTTGACATAACAACAGATTTCTTCAAACATATTCAAGGTGATTTTGTTATTACATTTATACTATGTTACCATCCTATTTAAAAAATATACAAGTACATCACTAAATAAATTTCCGCTGTCACTTACAAAACACCACCATCTATACCTAAACTAAGCTTTAGCCTGTAATTTGGGTACAAAACAATGGATACACATACTTAATTACCTGTAAATATTATACATAGAAACACCTAGATCAATACAAATAGATATCTTCATGCACACAAATGTTTTTCCTGCCCAGGTATTGAACCTGGAACCCTTGGTTTACAAGCCACATCTCAAATGTAACATCAAATGGTTCATCAATGTATCAAAATGTCATGCACAGCTTACAGTTAAAAAACAATAAATATACCCTATAACTGTTATTTTTTTCATTCATAAATTCTATTAAGCATTATATTTTTCATTTTGATTGCATTTTACTATCTTTGTTCAAAATGCATAATTGAAGGAATTTAATTCATTGTACATTTTAAAAATTTTGACTCATATTCAATATGAAAGTCAAAATTTTTAAATCCAAAGTTCATGTAAAATTGATTATCTATTCATTAAACTGAATTTCAGATTTGCAGTTAGGAGAGCTTTTGCATGATGGCCATTTGTTTGGTTTGTTTGAGGCCATGTCTGCTATTGAGATGATGGACCCCAAAATGGATGCGGGAATGCTTTGCAACCGTGGCAATCCTAAGCCGCTTAATTTCCAACAAGCTGTTGCTGTGAGTATGTTATGTATAAGAGAGTAAAGTAACATCATTCATTACTTTTTAAATAGTATTATTCAAGTATAATAATTATTTGGAGGCACTTTCTAGAAAATTTGTTTGTAATTTTAGTTCAATGTTTATGTATTTTACTATCTCAAATATATTATTATCTTATTTTAGGCGGGTAAACTAAAAATTGATTTGCATCCCAGTGAGTTGATTGGGATCATTGACGCAACAATGGCATGCATAGTGTCCTGGCTTGAAGGACACTCACTTGCACAGACTGTATTCACCAACCTTTACCTTCACCAGCCACATTTGATCAATAACAAAGCATTGAGAGCATACTGTATTGCTGTTTACAAATTATTAGATTGTATCAGAGACTGCATTAACAAGTAAGTAGAAGATTTTTGAACATTGCCCCTGTAGATTAATCATTATTAAAAATCATACATCATATTGAACCATAGATTGAAGCTAAATTGCAGATTTTATTAATCAATTTATTAGAAGTGAAGGTCTTAAAAAGCATTGTTTTAATATCTTCTTTGCATATGGGGTAAACTGGTAGTGGTATGTTATCAATCTAAAACAACCCTCCACTTCAAGACACTGCTAAGTCTGTGAACATCTTTACATGTAATGATCAAGGACTCAATGTTACCCACATCTTAATTAGTATAATTACGTTTTTTAATAGTTTTTCAGGTTCAGATATAATAAATAATGATTTATCTCAGAGCACAGGTATTTGAAGAAGAAGACTTCCAGCCAATGGGATATGGTTATCGTCTGGGCTCGAACCCACAGTCTGGTAACTCTTATGATGCCTCACTCGGTGTGACAGAACAGAAGTGCATTGCCATGCTACGAGAGCAAGAGGAAGACCTAAATAAGAAGGCGAGGAGTGGTGAAGATGATGTAAGATTATGTTACCTCCAAATGTGCAACTTTTTTGCAAAAACAGAAAAAATAATATTTTTTGTTAGCTTGCTGATAAATATCTTATAATCCAAAAAATAAAATTCATAAATATAAATAAAAATATATCATCAATTTATATATAATCAATTAATCACATGAAATGGCAACATTTATTTTGGATTTTAAAAATTGACAGTAATTTTTTATATTATTAATATAGTATTTTTCGCGTTACAGGCTAACAACCTCTGGCCAGCATTAGCAGCCCGGATCAGGTTTACTAGAATGTTCTACCAAGCTCTACTGCTAATCACGAAAAGGGATTCCCAGTCAGGTGCTGACTGTGTAGCACTTCTGAATGGTTGCTCTGAGATGATGAAGGTCATTATAAAGACAGCGAGTAAAGGAACACAACCTGTGGAAAATTGTGAGTAGCTAAGAATTCAAAGTAACTAGGCATAGATAACAATAATAATTAATGTATTATCTCAGAAAGTCATTTAACATTTACTGAGCTGAGGATGATCCTCAGCTCATTAAATGTCCCCAGCGAAGGGCACAAGCCTATCCATACAGGGTGTATAGGGCCTAAAGGTAAAGGCACATATAATTTCGAAAATACACTGCACCCTCCAGATTGGAAGACACCAGTCCACACTAATGAGGCACCGACGCTCACTTCATAAAGAATATTATGATTATCGTTTCTTAGAGAGGCCTGTTATGTTGTTTGTGTGGGTATACCATATCACCTATTTCTTACGCCCTAGGCAAATACCACAATTAGACTAAATATTACTTACCATAGTTAATAAATATAATAAACATCCACTGACATTCACACAGCGCTATCTAGCCCCAAGTTAAGTGTGAAGCCTGTATTATGGTTACTAAATAATGGATAAACATTTCATGTATTGTACTGCCCGGGGATCGAACCCCGAACCCTTGTTGTAGTAGTCGACGTCTCAATCGCTACACCAAATGGGTCGTTAAAAGATAATAAGATAATTTGTAACTAACATATGGATGTATGTATAGGCTTCCTGTACGGATAGGCTTGTGCCCCTCGTCGGTGGCTCAGTGGTGTGGACTGTCGCCTTCCTACCGGGAGGGCTGAGGTTCAAATCCCGACACGTACCAATGTATTTTCGAATTTTCGAAAAATATATGTACGTTATCCGACGCTCTTACGGTGAAGGAAAACATCGTGAGGAAACCTTCATGCACGCCTGCGAAGAGATTCGAAGGTTGTGTGTGAAGTCGTCCAAACCGCATTGGGCCCGCGTGGACGACTAAGGCCTAATCACCCTATACGGGTAGGCTCGTGCCCCTCGGTGGGGACGTTTAATGAGCTGATGATGATGATATGGATGTAAATCTGAAATAAATGATTATTATTATTATTATCGCAGCCGACTCGCCGAACCCAATAGGTTTCGAGCCGATGATCAATCAACGCCTGCTGCCGCCAACATTCCCGCGGTACACTCGCATCAAACCGCGAGCCGAGGCGCTGCAGTACTTCGACGAGCTCGTCACGAGGCTGCGACACGCGTGGAAGATTACATCGTGCTCCAACTTCCATACTGCACTGGTAAGTATGTTCCTGTTCTTCTGGTGCTAGGATCATATGTAAATTCATTTACATTGTATGTTATTGCATAGAGAAAACATGTCGTGGTGGTATTTATGCAACTATTAGTCACTACTAGAATTATCTATTAAAAATTTTCATTAATAAAAACCTATAAACAAAATGTATGCTTCTGTGAGAATGAATGTGGTTTGTGTTTGAAAGTCACACACACTATACCTTATGTGTGTGTTCAATGTATAAAAAAGAAAATATGCTAAATGCGTGAGAGTTTACTCGAGGGGTTTGCAATGGGTTTGAATTTAATAGAACCTGTTTTGAAATGAAAATCGAAATTAATAATGATGATGACAGGTCTTTCTCTTTGCTTATTGAGTAGATCACATTAATAAAAAGTCAGAGTGTTGTTAGTTTTCAAGCCGTCTTATGACCATCTGAGCTGGTTTATATAAAACGACGACCTACGTATTGGTGGACGGGACCAATTGTTAAACTTAATAATTATGACGCGTATATACTAAAAAGTGTTTTGCATTTTAAAACACCCGATTGATCCCGATTAACCACTACGATGTATCATTTCATAATGCCACGTCAATAACAAACAATAGGAAGCGAGAAAGACCTATTGATAATACAATTTATAGTGAAAGGAATATAACAGATTAGTAAATTACCTCATTGAATCAACAGGACTTCTTCATGGAGTTTAGTAGGCAGCGCGCATGTATCCTCTCGCGTTCGGCCCTCCAACTGCTGTACCTCAGCCCGGCGCCGGCGAGCGTGAGTCTGATGGCCCAGAGCGCGGTCGCCGGCCAACCGCGGCCGCAGCACGCCTTCGTCGAGATCCTGCGCGAAAGTGTCCGGAGTTTCGTCAACCCGCCCGCTTTGACGCCCAAAACACCTTTGTCAACGCCGCAGGTAATTAAATATACTTTGTCAAACGTCAAATTCCAGTGAAAGTGCAAGAAAACTCTCGGTCTACCAGTGGAAGCTTGGACGCCCAGTTTCCGAAGCAGTGCTTTTTAAATTGAAATTCTGCAGTACAGCCTCAGGAATTCTGATGATCTATCACAGTCAACATCATATGTGATCTAGCAGTGTATAAAACTACAACAACATGGTGTATGCGTTTTTATTAACTTTTTTATAAGCATGCAATTTTACAGTGTTTATCAAGTAGTAAAAGCACCACTATTACTCCTTTGAATTATGTCGTAAAAGCGTCAATCAACAACGCAGGTAATCTTGTTAGTCTCGCGTTCGGCCCTCAAACGGCTGAACATGAACCTGGCGCTCGAAATATAGGAAAGGGGGATTTTTTAGGTAAACTCCGGCCAAGCCGGCAACATGGCTACTCCCCACTTAAAAGCACGTCTAAAGGGCTGCTTGTCTTACTTTTTTTCTATTACTTCTCTTCATAATTATTTACTGTCAACAAATTATCTTTTTTCCACTAAGATGTAGCACGACTCGTGTTTGTATATCGGCAGGCTCGCGAGTTCGTGGAGAACTTCCTTGGTCGATGCGTCCGCCCGTTTGCGGTGCTGTTGCAGGTGTGCGGCCACAACCGCGCGCGGCAGCGTGACAAGTTAGCGCTGCTGCTCGACGAGTTTGCGGCTCTACAGGAGGAGGTATACCATCAAACCTAATCTATGAGAAAATGTTTGTGTGTGTCTACCGATGAAGCAGCATATTTTTTAAGTGGAGGTAGTTTAAGGATGGATATTGCTCTAGGCTCCCTTTTGTCCCTATCTCCAACTCCCTAAAATGTGGTATGGGGAGAGGAGGGGAAGGAGTGTGAACAGAGCATTCCACAATTTTCAAGATAGAAAACTGAATTTGTATGCTATTTTTCACTAAAAAAATAATCTTTTTTTATCGCCCCCATTCAATGAGGGGATGAAAATTGTAAAGAAAGATGGCTGAGATATTAGATTATATATTCTAATAAAAAGGTTTAGGAAAAAGGAAGGGAAGGGAGAATGGGGTTTTGTGTCTGTGCGAAGTGACATTAAACACTATATAACCAAATTAAAAATTGCTTTTAATTACTAATTACTTTTTTCTTATGCAGAACAAAGTTTGCCTTAAAAGACACCATGGAAAGAACTTTGTTACCAATAACAAAACAATGAAGTATTAACATGTAAAGCTTCGTTCGTTATTATCGCTATCGTTTAAAAATACATCTCGAGTAACCATGCTTTAAAAAGGCGTGTTGATTCTGGCTTAGTAGCCTTTAATGGTTATTTATTAACACCTATCAATCAGCGTTGACTGAACTATCTCTATGATTGTGCCCTCACCTAAAACCTAGCTATGCTGTGTTATAGTCTAGTTGATTATTAAAGTAAACGTTATCGCTTTAAGAATAGTCATAATTTTGCACCTATGTTTGGGCAGTAAATACCATATTTGACGACCCATTTGGTGTAGCGGTTGAGACGTCGGCTGCAACACCAAGGGCTCCGGGTTCGATCCCCGGGCAGTACAAACATTTGTGTGCATGAACATGACTCTTTTTAATGGTCTGGGTGTTTTCTGTGTATAGTTTGTATGCATAATAAAAAAAAATTAATTTATTTCTCACCACAAATGACATCATACAAAAATACAAACCGAATAAAAATATAAATTTTGTTGGGTTTCTTCAGTCATTCGTGGAAGACTGGTGCCCGTTTAGGTTCTAGGACCTGTATTACCTGTATAATGTATACATGTATCTATGTACAACATAATACAGGCTTCACGCTTAACTTGGGGCTAGATGGTCCTGTGTGAATGTCATTGGATATTTATTTATATTATTATTTATATATTTCCTCGCCAGGCGGAGAGCGTGGATGCGGTAGTGAGTTGGGCGGCCGGAACAGGCCCCAGGGCGTGCTTCGGCACGTGGATACTGTACCACGTGCTACGCATAATGATAGCTTACCTGCTCTCCGGACTTGAACTGGAGCTTTACAGCGTACACGAGTATCATTATATATTTTGGTGAGTTTAACAGTATTAATTGTCGGATATACAACGTACAATGGGAAATGCCATATAACAACCGCGCATAGCTCAATGTTTTTGAAATATTGCATCCTTAGAAAGTGACTGACTTATCATACATTTCTAACATTACATTTTTTTCCCATGGGATGGATGTCAACTGCAATGGACCGATCCATTGCAGTTCATGGAAATGGATTGCAGTTCACCGCGTGGAATTCATTAGGGGAAGCCTTCGTTCCACAGTGGACATTTTAGGCTGCAATGATGATCACGATGCTGATTACTTTAGCAAACGTTGGATAAACATACTATGTTTTTTCTTTATCAGGTATTTATATGAGTTCCTATACGGATGGCTTGTGTCAGCACTCGGTCGTGCTGAAACATTGGCAGGCGAGGGTACGAAACGACAGGACGCAAAGCGGGCGGGCGCTCGCAAACAAAAGAAACGTACGCGCCCGTACGCCCGGGAAGGGCTTATGTGCCAAGTCATGCAGAACATGTGCGGGGGATATTATAAGGTAAGGCTAAAGATTGCTAACATAACATATAAAATAGGTATAAATAAATTTATAAGTTTTGTTGTTTTTAGAGTTCCGGATCACAAGTTAATGAAAATATCTTATTAGGGTTCAGTTTTTCACCTTACCACTCCGTTCGGTTTATATTTACTTATGGTTCTTATTTTATTATTTATGTTTTAAATCAAGTGCATAGACCACGTGGTGAAAACTGTAACCTTTCTCTTTCTCTCCAACCTATTACAATCCACTGCTGGACATAGGTCTCACCCATTTTGCGTCAGATATCCCGGCCCTCAGCTTTTCTCATCCAGTTTCCACCAGCGAAAGTCGATTTATCGGACTGTTGAGCGTCCTACGCTACCCTTGCCAAGATGCCACATTTGTGATTCTGCAAAATTATTACATTACAGCTACTAACATAAGAAGTTAAGATAATTCACTGATTCATGAATTCTATCGATGTGTTTTTATAAAATTAACTCCATGTCTCATTCTTCTACCTTAACCCTTTGACCGTCAATGAAGGCGCCAGATAAAAACCTCTATATTGTGTCTGGATTCCCAGCGATCAATGGGTTAAATATAGGGAATTCAGTAGTCATACTATATATATATATATATATATATATATAAGAGAAATAGATATCAACATTATTTTTTCGTATTTTACAAATAAGTTTTAAAAGACTTTGAAAACTAAAACACGATATTGAAACTAATAGTAAACTAGTTACGGCATCAACTCATCATATACTCATAAGTGTGACTTAATAAAAAAACATTTGTCCAGGCTCTTGTAGCGTTCAAGCTGCAAGGCAAGATTAGGCAACCGCAGTCGGAGTTTGACAACGAGGCGGTCCGATACAAGCATCGTTTCGCACCGCTGTCTGTACTGACGCCGCCACAAGTGCACTATCATGAGTTTTGCGAGATGACACAGCCGCTGCAGTAAGTAGTGGTGTTTACTTTTTATTATTCAGGATAAATAAATCACTCAATAATCATCTCACGATGTATTTTCGAAAATTCAAAAACACATTGGTACGTGGCGGGATTTGAACCTCAGCCCTCCCGGTTGGAGGGCAACAGTCCACACCATTGAGCCACCGACGCTAGTAAATGGGATATATCCCTAATATTCTATTCTTATAAGGTTAAACAAACACATTGAGAGGTCAATAATATTCAAATTATTCGATTAAGAGTAACAACCCGTGACGATCCGCTACTAGACTAAGAGCCATAATAAGTCCCTAAGTCCATCGTATAATAATATGATGGACTTATGTTTCATTGAAATGCCATTATCATTTGGAACTGAGAGGGGACAGTAGCCCCCTAAAAAGTAATTATATCCGCAGACTTAAACATAGCACCATCTATCGACTAACTGGCAATATGAGAACTAAGCAACAGATGATATTTTTTTCTGAGTTCGTTAGGTTAGATTTATTATGCACCATTTGAGTCTAGTTCGTATTACCCCGTGACCCATGACGACCCATGTGAAACGGTTTAGACGTTGGCTACTACCTAAAGGGTTCCGAGTTCGATCCCCGTTCAGAACAAACATGTGTGCGCTATCGTAACTATTTGTTTTGATCTTCCTATGAATAATAAGTATTTATTTACAAAAAGAATTATTATTATTAGAGCATTAGCTGTTGCTTAGCACCCATAGTACAAGCTACGAAATTGGGCCTAGATGGCGCTGTGTACATGTTAGTGGATATTTATTTACTGACGGATATCCAAAGTATTTTACCATACCCTAAGAGGTAAGCATAAAGTTTAGGACGAGTACTTCCCGCCTACTTCAAAATTTTTTTATTCTTTTCGTTAACGGAAAGAATTCTTACTGTCTCGTCTGTATACTTGAACATTTTAATGAAAATAAATATTCTGCCAGTCAGCCCTAAATTCTATTACAGATATGAAAACCCCGTGATACTATACCTGGGAGGCTGTAAACATTTCCAACAAGCCAGGTCTTTATTGGAAACAATTACGACGCCTGATCAAGAGGTAAGCGGATTATTAATTTCAAGTGATCATATAGCTGTTTGAAAACAGCTATATGATATGGATTTTTATGATTAACTAAATTTAAGCAAAAGTTAAAATTTACATGAAATAGTTTGAACAGTGTCGCATTTGTCTTGAATATTTGCATACAAATATTTTTGTAAAAAAGGGGTCATTTTACTTCAAGTAATAAATTAATATTAAATAATCATATTTTTCCATCACGGGGGTTGTGAGGTTAAATTCCACAGGAAGATCGCATAGCGAACTTCATGCATATTTTCCCAGTTTGGTTAGGATATTGTAGGCTGAATCACCTGATTGTCCTGTACTTCGAAGTGCACGAAAGATGATACTGTACTTCGAAGTTCACGATCAGCCGTGGGTCTCGCCTATAATCTAGATCCAGATGAAAGGCCATTTGCGGCTAACAGTAGGAATCAGAAAAAAAGAAGGCCTCTGGCTTAGATTGAAACCATTAAATAATAATCTGCCTAACTGGTACCTACAGTTCAGTTGATAGGTCGCCAGAGCTTCGTTGAACCTAAAGTTGAGTAAGGTCCCAAAAGATGGAGCCTGAGGCTATTATAAAAATAAATTATTTTACAATAATAAGTGGCATAATAAGACTAACATACATATTTGTAACATACGATAAACAGCCATCACAGTGTGCTTTAAGCGTCGAGTTTAGATTGCGCTATATGGGAGTCGTGAGTTGAAATCCTACAGGAAGCATACATATGTAAAAGTAACTTATTACGATTTTTACACAAATTTAATACTATAAGTCATGCCAGAATGACACAAGGTTTTCTGAAAAAAAAAGGGGATAATTCTAAGTTAGGTTATTAAAACGGTTTAGTTGTACATCAGCGTTGTCAGACTACATCAGTTGGTTGAGATCTTTAATATTAGGGTCTGAACTGTATATAACTACTCAAAAAAAAAAATTATAAGATATGTTAAAACACCATTTTTTTGTTTCAGGTATCCGATCTCCTTAAAGTAGCCAAAACTAATTTCGTAGTGTTAAAATTGTTAGCAGGCGGTCACAAACGGGACTCAAATGTGCCTCCCGAGTTTGATTTCTCAGCGCACAGACACTTCCCTATCATTAAACTTGTATAATAAATGTACATAATAATACTAATTTATAGTTTTGACGATGCTGTGTTTCCTATACAAGCCAAGGTTTAGATATATGGCCAGTAGTAGTAATTACGCGCTCATTTATGGAATAATATTCACACATATATTATTATATCACATTCTTACAAAGTACTGTTGATAAAGACGTTCCGATGTGCAATATTGTGTAAATTTAATATTGTATTTGCCTTTTTAATTATACCAAATAATAAAACCATTTTTTAAATAATTACGCCTTATAAAATTATTTTTGAAGATCAGGTTTAGATAACGTTACATTTAAATCTATTTAAAAATATCAAATGTTTTATTTGATCAAGATTAAAATAAAATGTTATATGAAACAATATATTGATACAAATAAAATTAATAATGATCAATCAATACCAAATCGAACAAATTACATTTTTTTCAGAGTACCCAATTGATTTTTATGGTATAACTAGTTTCATAACAATTACTTGCATCACTTTATTAATGTCTTTGAATAGTATCTGTGAGTCTGTAAACGATATTTTGTTTTACTGTTAACAGGTTATTATTGTCTATTTATCGATAATTAGTGAAACAACACTAAGCTAAGTGTATGTAACTAGATGGAACGATGGTTTCCTTGTTTTGAAATAGATTTAAAAACGTACTGCAATTAGAACAGTAAAGACATTTGAACAAAAAAACAGAATATTTCTTACGGCATACAAGATCGTGTTTCATGTTGTTTTGCAACTGGTCACTATAACGTTTACCTATTTATGAACATGTTACTGGGTATACTATTATTGTTTCGTCTGCATGGAATAAAATGTTTTTAAATATGAAATTAATTTTTAAAAAGTATATTTGTATGTAATTTGTGTCAAAACATAATTACCCAATAGACAATTTTAAAACACTTCAAATCAAGACAAAAAAAGTTTGACATTTTTGTTACGAATGTGATTGCTATTATTGATATTATTACAAATGTGTGTTTACCTTCTACTGAAAGGGAAGCCATTGTCTTTCTAGATTTACCAATAGGTCCATGTCTCTTTTGCAAGTGATTGTGTGTATGATAAAGATTTTATTAAGTGTATTATAGAATCTTATGTGTAATGGAATATGGCTCCAATATTTGTACAGGAATAAATAATTATTGAAAATACTTTTGTATGATGTTATCCCTTTGTGAAATGTTCAATTTATGAAACCTTAAATGTTTTTTTTGGCGTAAAGAACTACCATTAGTACAATTAGTAAACATAAAAACAAAACTACAACATCGTTTAGTTTATTTAGGTACCCAGTTATGCATCCGTGTGACGGCAGATTTAGTCTACAATTACTGAATACAATTGTTAGGCCCGTATTTAAGAACGAGACTCAATGTTGATCTTAACTTATATTAAGTAAGAAAGGGACAGCGAAATATACGATAAATAACGGCATCCCTTTCTATTTAAGTAAAGATCAATGCTTGAGTCTCACTCTAAAATACGGTTTTTAGAGTCGCTTTAGAGAACACAAAAATCAGCAGAGAACAAGGAACAGTGCTCTCTGATTACACCTTAAATCATGGGAACTGCTATTTCTAACTCGTCTGACTAGCGTGGAAACTACGGCAAAAGCTTCATTATTATGGGATAGGTCTTAAGGCCAGCCTTTGGACAGTTACCTCTGTTCAAGTTTGTAAGTACCTAAGCACCTTTGAATTAGCTATATAAATACTCTGTAACTCCTTACATGTAACCTAGGTTAAAAGGTATGCTGGTACTAATTATACCTACTAATTATATAATTAAAGTCTGTTTACTTCTGTGGAAAAAACTTGTGCTTCTATTATGATCTAAAGGATCGAACCAATAATTTGCAACTTTGTTTATTGACTGACTGAGACTGTTATTATCGGCTATTTACAATTCTTAGTTGTTTCTCAGATA
This sequence comes from Leucinodes orbonalis, assembly GCA_019425675.1. Lineage (NCBI taxonomy): Eukaryota > Metazoa > Arthropoda > Insecta > Lepidoptera > Crambidae > Leucinodes > Leucinodes orbonalis. The sequence continues at coordinate 26,025 of PQWD01014401.1, forward strand.
TTGAATTGACAATTGCTTCTTGCTTCATGAAAACCTGGACTGTCTAATGATAAACAAATGTCGTGCCCCCCCCCCCCCATAGACTTCCACGTCTCATATCTGGTAGAGAACTTCCACCGTCGATCTGCCATGTAAATCATTTGTCCACCTAAGTAAGGTTTGTCCTATATCCAGTTCAATGATTAATATTTAACCGATTTCAAAAAAGATTCTCAGTTTGACCTGTTAGTATGTATGTATGTTTGTCCGCGATTATCTCGCGTTTGGCTGAAGCAATTTCAATGCGGTTTTCATAAAAGTGTTTGTTACATTCAGGAGAAGGTTTTAGTGCAATAATTAATTGTATATTTTTCTTGAATGGTAAGGAATAAAGTTATTGATTATTATAATTATACCTGTCTTTCCGTTCCGCGATTGCCACTGGAGTACTAAATAATCTGCAGTGTTATTGCAAGGTTCCTATTTTTTTATGTAATGAATTTATTTAGACAACACATATTAGGGTTGGTATATAGTTTAATTTTATAATAATAGTAAATACATTTCCATATAAATAAGTAGTATTGCATTTGTTAGCTCACCTATGCCCGTGGACATGTGGCAATCCGATCGAAATAAATATTACTCGCTAAACATATCGTGTTATTAACTTGATAGTTGATGACGGTAATCTCGATAATTCATCTCCGTGGTCTATCGGTCTGAGCGTTGATTTGATATCGATGTATGACTAAGTCTGGGGTTCGAATCCTACCGGGAAGACACATTGTGAATTATTCCCATTTCGGTTAGAATATTTCGAGCTAATAAACTGGTTGTCCGAAAAGAAAGATGATTCCATGCATCGGCGGTCTCGTCAAGATGTAGGGTCTGCCTGCCCCACGGCAGCCATTAAATACCCATCATGACCTCCTCCTCATATGACTCAGAGGTCATAAGATGGTTTGGATACTCTGTCACCAGAATTGGCTTAATTGTTCATCAAACTTACATCTTACTCGATAAAAAGATCAACGTATTGTAGGTAGGTTATAGTAGGTAACCTTAGTGATAGACTCGCACGACTACCATTTGTGTTAGCTCTAAATTTTGATGGTTTTTGATATTGCCTATTTAAATGATACAAGTATTGATAATATAACAGATAAAATGTCTCTTTTGATGTTATTCCTCGTCTTCGGTGTCCGCATCCGACACATCAGTGTAGCAGTCCTGTTCTAACATTTTCACTTTTAAGAAGTCCGTTGTTTGGGGTCCTGTAAACAAAAATCGCGTAACTAAGTTATACCACCAAATTATAGGTCCCATGTCCATAAGTTCTGAGGATCAAGTTGAAGACAGCTTGACCCAATGGTTGTAGACCCGAATCTGTTAGGGTTACACACAATGAATCCCACTGAATGCTTTTTTCCATTTTGGTTAGGGTATTGTCCATTACGTCTTTAGTGGCTAGAATGAAAACATATTATTTTGAGTCGGTTGACATTCCTGCAAGTAGCCGATGGACCTAAGCTTCTGTCAATAGAGCTTATATAGACTAGAAGTCTACAGTCCAGACATAATATAAATTTAAACCATAGAACGCCGGGAATCCAGGCCGAATAGAAAATCTATTGTGTCTGACGGCGTCCTTGGCGGCCAAAGGGTTAATACATGTTTTAAAAAAAAAATTTACTACAATGACATGAGTCAACATTACAATGCAAATATAAGGGTTTGAATTCTTGTTATTTTATTAAAGAATATTTCGAACCTTCAGTATAAATAACTTGGGCTCCGAAATCTTGGATAGGCGTAGGAGTCACTGGCCTGTTTTCACCAGACGCAACGCACAATTCGTCTGGGTTTTCCTCGTCATCACTTTCTATCATTATTTCTTCCTCTTCGCATTCTTCCACCTGGACAGAACACATTGAGTTCATTAAGGGTTTTAATAAGGGTGGCAACCAATGAAGTCTTTCTGAAAATGTTGGATGGGTAAGTATTTTTTAGCAGATTTACATAATAAGTAGGATTTAAGGATTAGGTAGGTAATTTAGTTTAAAGATTTGATAAATGTCTTCAACCCTTTGACTGCCAATAAACCAGACATATTGATAGATAGAAATTCCATTGTTTGACATTATGTCCGACATGGCAGTAAAAGTGTTAAAATGGTTTGACAGCTACATGCTGCATTTTTGTTTTTCAAGGATAACACAGAGATGTTATTTGTATGATAAATCTAAAATAAAGAGCTAGTTAGGAGAGCTAACGAGTTTTCCGAACGAGAAAGTCTAATAATATTTTATAATAGGAACTGACCGAAAAGGGTACATGCATTTATAATAAAACTTAGGTAAACCATTTGGAATGCTCACAAAGAAAAAGGCTCAGCAATGTGACGCGCTTAGAATTAGGTGAGTGGGTTTGCCCTTGAGTGCTAAATTAAATTAAGGAAGTAGTTTTGGCACTATATCTTATTATCTCCGTATACACATTATGACGTCTATATAGGTACTTAATTTTTTTGGAACACTAAGCTAGCGGGAAAATCATAATTTTTGTTTGTTGGGAAACTTTCCTCATACCATTCTTTACGTCAATAATATTTACATTGTACCTACCTATAGTAATGATGTCTCCAAATCTGTATGTAATTATGTATCCAAAATATGGTTTGTTATGATGCTTAAAACTTAACTTATACCTACGTAATGATACAAATAGTGATGGCTACAAACAATGTATTTCCCATCTTTACGTTGGTATCAATGCAAACTTTACGACCATTGACACTGTAGGTACAGTTCTAGAAGGGTAAAATTATTCGGTACATACTGCGAACTGACATCTTCGAGTACGTGACAAATAAACAACTTTCAATAAAATAATGAAATTAGGCATGATTTAGGTACCTGTATATCAAAAGATTGCTGTTTATTCTTAAAGTCTGCCAACGCGGATGATGAGGTTCGTCTGGAGTTGTAATTGCTCGGTGAAGGAGTCCCATCAGATGGACCGCCTTCGTTCACGTGGTATCCGACTTCTAAATTAAGAGGCAAGTGAGGGTTTCCAGAAGACCTTCTGCGGCGCAGCTGACATAGTGAATCCTCTGCCATTTTCTAGGAAAATAAATACAAACATTGAAATACTAACAAAAAGTAATAGCGAACTTTAAATAATAAAAAATCTTTGTAGGAAACAATTCATTTTTGTTCTTAAAGTTATATACCTATAGATGTATAATATCAGGTATTAAAGCAACATTTTAGGTATTTGCGGCATTTTCAAAAGAAAGTTTTGTAGCGTTATCAGACTTTTTTTTCGTTCGTACAATTACCTTTATTAATAAAATGTTCCTACCAGCTCTTAACACGGATCCGATTTCAGGTTTTTAATCTTATATTCCAACGAGTTATATTTAAATCAATTGGTCTTGTTGTAAAGTTATTTGGAGATGTATGAAAACAGTTGACCGCGGTTGAGGGGACTGTGTAAGTAGATCGAGGCTGTAGCGTTTGCGGACGAAGCCACACAACACTAATCGGCTGTGTTTGGTTTCAGGGAAGGGAAACTTTTTTAAATACCTATTTTCCCTTTTTATTTCTAGCAGACAGTACTTTATTTGGTAAATAGACAAGTTTCAGTCAAAACATTTTTATTATTTAGCTCATTTAGGTAACCCCTGCAAATTGGCTACGCTATAACCTATCGCACAGCACTAGACATACGTATACATCTCCTTCATATTGCGACAGATATCTCTCTTTTTCTTTTCTCGTCCTAGGTCCGATAGCTATTTTTCACATAACATCGGCTCATCGCCGAAGGGTGTCGTACGTCACGCTTTTCAAGATGCGGTCTTTTAGAACTTGTTTGAATGGCCATTTGTGCTGCAAACTGCCTCTTCAACGGATGATCGGGTACGTTGTGTCGTCAATTAAAGCCCTGTTAGTAACATTATTTTCCAATCGACTCAAAGTACCTCATACATCCGATTACTGGTTATGGCAATAGTTGTTTGACTTGCTTCATTGTTAGCCGAACTCGTAGTTGCTACTTCATCGCATCCTCTACACTTGGGTTAACAATAGTAAGTCCACACTCACATCCTTATAAACAGCCATACATTTCACTGCCCTCACGCCTATTTTATTTTTTTCGAACTGGCTACTTCTCTTGGCCGCAGATTGCCTTTACATCTTCACCGGGCAATTGGTGAGCGCAGATGGCTCTCAGCCTTAAACTCACGCCTACACCTTCCACGCCGCATTAGAATTAGACCGTTTTTGACCACCGTAGTGCAATGCAATCGACAGGTCACCAGAGATTGTTGTTTTACAGTAGGCAGCACGGGCAACTATCACCATCAGCACACGGAAACATTGGCTTAGGCCCTGAAACTAGCAATCTGAGGTCAATAACTTACCAATGTTACTAATTGCACTTACTGCCTCTGAGGTCTTGTATATATACTGAGCATTTGAAGAGGGTTCGATTACCGCAGGGAGACTGCATGGTGAAACTCACTTTGTACGAAAAGTCTGAGAAGAAAAACGATTTCGTACTTTCGGAGGCATAGATAAACAATAAACTATCACGAAGAAACGTCAACTAAAAAATATCCGAACCGCACTATGCATACGTATAGTTAGTTATATAGTTACATATTGTTACAGATCAAATAATATATATTGTTACAACATAAAATTATTCTTTTAAATTTTGACCATATCGCATCACGTGCTTTCTTCATATTTTGTAAAAAGCACGACCACATTACTTTGTCATTATGACATGTGATATTTGAATGAAAATTCTGCCCAACCGTTATGGGTCAACTTTTGCCGCGGACACTTTTTGAGTGAGTTTGAGCATTTAGTTAGTTTACTATTTATCGTTCTCGGCTACTATCTTAGTAGTCTTTAACAACAATCCACATTGCGCCCGCATGGTGGGTCAAGGCTCAATCTTCCTATGGCTTTGCTATATGGGGGAGCCATTTCCTTGTAATTAGTAAATTATTCCCATTCCCATTATTAGTAAATTATTTTGAAATATACTTTCTAAATGTTCAACAGCCCTATCACTTGTGAGGATTCTATTCTTACCTAACACAATGTTAAATTTTGTTGTAAGTATGGAGCACACATACATACTGATAGTCATTAGAAGAATAAGTATGTTATCACGTGTAGGTACATTGATTGGGTGATCCTTTCGCGAAAATGGGATTATTTTTAGATTATAGAAACCTCTACCGGAACTTCTTACACCTAGAATAATTATTTATATTTATGCTCATCAATACATAATTTGTTCTATACCTACGGTTATCTTTTGGATAACTTTTAGATTCATCAATTTTTGTGTGCCGGTGGTGGGTGACGATCAACCATGGTTTGACCCAACAAAAAAATATTGTTGAATATTTCACCTATATGGTGGTAAGCCCACCGGGCCGCCCGTGCTGTTGGTGGCATAGAAGTCTCGCATGGTCTTCTCTATTGCATTAAATGGATAATGTTAAGTTGATGATGATCACGATTCACGCGGCTTCTATAATACCGAGTCCAAAATCAGCATAATATTATAGGCATGTTCTAAAAGGCGTCGGCTAATTGCAGCAACTTGATATAATCGATGCAGCCTAGATAGCATGCGAGGCCAACGTTGCCATTGGAAATGTATAACTTATTTTATATATATTACAACCATCGACCATGTCACTGCTAACGGGTCGTTTTACCTGTTGATAATGGAATGAAAAATATAATTATATAAACTCACTTTTTTGCCATAAGCATTGAACTTAATCTACGTTATATTGTTCAGGCTCTACAATGTTGGCTATTCTAATTTATTCAAAAGTTTTATACAGTTGCTTTGTCGTAATCTAGCCCAAAAATTTAGTTAATGAGGAAAAAAATAATCAGAGTTGAGCATTGTTGTCTATATTGCGTTTTTAGGGTTCCTTAGCCAAATGGCAAAAAACGAAACCCTTATAGATTCGTCAAGTCTGTCTGTCCGTCCGTCCAAATAACACAAACACTTTTTTCTCCGAAACTATAAGCACTACACTATTCAAACTTTATAAGTATATGTATTCTGTGAACCGCTATTAGGTTTTAATAAGAAACTTGAAAACAATTTTATACATTTTGGGGTTCCCCATACATTGAACTGAAATTCAATTTTTTTTTTAATCATACCCCCACGTACTGGGTATCAATTTGTAGATCTTAAAAAATGGTATTGAGGTTTCTAATATTATTGTTTTACAAATTAAATAGTTTGCGCGAGAGACACTTCCACAGTTGAAAAAAGTGTATTCCCCCCTCTAATTTCTAAACTATGGGGTTGATAAAATCGAAAAAAAAAAATGATGTACATGACCATAAAATCTAACAATGAAATTTTTTGAACGTTTCTGGTGTGTAGTTTTTTTTATACGTCTTTATCCACTATTTTTCATATTAAACTTTAGTAGGTGCCTAAGTAAAAAAAATAATTTATTTATGTTACTTGCTGCTGCCCTCCACGTGCAAGTCCGATCGTGCTTGGCCAATTATTTATATAACACGTTATGAAAGCCCCCTTAGGTTTTTGGGAAGATTACAAATAATGCATTATTTGCATGCACCGTTAAAGATCTAAGATACATACCTACGTCATCAAGCATGGAGTCTCAAGATTAAAAACATTAATTTATTTAAAGGCTTCAATTCAACATCCTTAGTATTGAATCATATGGTGATAAAAATATAGTTTTAGTAGTAATCGTAAGTACTATGTAATTATTTCTAGCTACCTTATGTTTTGTGTGTGTGTATGTATGTGTCCAAGCGTGATGCATGTAGCTAAGCAGCCACTACCCACCAATCGGCTTGGCCCGCGTCGTGGTCCGTTACTGCCCAATCTCCCTATTGCTATGCTGTGGGAAGGCCTGTGCCCTGCAGTGGAGGTTAAATGCTGATGATGAAGCAACTACTTATTGTGAGTCTGGATCCTGTTGATACGCACTTGCCAAAAAGAGGCTTATATGGTCATCTCAATCAAAGTCCTAACCTGTGGATCTAGCTAGGCCAAGAATATAAAATATAAAGCTGGTATACCAAAAACTGAAGAGTGAGAATGCCATGAAATTACGTGATACTGTGACTTTTTAAAGATGTATAAAGAATCAGTATAGGAATTTCGTGTGATATTGGAAATAACTATCGTTTACTACTTTTTATTTCTTGGAATCATTCATTTATTGATATTTTGCGTTCTTATTATTATGTACATAATATGTGTATAATATAATTTGGCACTGCACTAGTAATATGTACAAAGAGTAATAAAATACAGGGAGACTAACAAGAAAAAATCCTGTTCGTCACACCTCGTTGGACAATTTGGAACACGAGTCAGGACTCCGAGGTAGACTCTCGGCTTAACTAAGTTAATTACTTCATCAGCCTCATTAAACGTCCCCACCGAGGGCACGAGTCTACCTTATAGTGATTAGGCCTCGTCGTCCACGCGGGCCCAGTGCGGATTGGACGACTTCACACACAACCTTCGAATCTCTTCGCGGCGTGTATGAAGGTTTACCTCACATGTTTTCCTCACCGTAAGAGCGACAGATAACTTACATATTTTTCGAAAATCGAAAACACATACGTTACGTGGTGGGTATGTGTCGGATTTGAAACCTCAGCCCTCCCGGTGGAGGCGACAGTCCACACATTCAGCCACCGACGCTTTACCGAAGTTAATTATTTATTTTTACCTTAATGATAGGTTCATTCTTACTATCGATATCACTTACTTTCTATGTTAATTTACAACTTATTTTAGATCTTTAAATTAATTGAGTGGACAGTTACTTTTTGCCGTATTAACATGCCCTAATTAGAAATAGGACGACGCGTTATTGAATCTAGAATATACATTCAATTAGTATTCCTGTGTGTTTCGTCTAGATTTCCTTGGGCCCTTCGTATAAAAGTGCGTGTTTGTTGTTTCGATGGTACTTCTAGTTTAATCCTTAGTTGGCAAATACACATTTAAATGAGGACTTTGTGTTCTTTGTTTGGTCATGGCCGCAGCTGGATTGATGCACAGTGAGTATGATTTAATTTGATTAGCAATTTTTTAAGGAAACTGGTTTTTTTGGAGACTTTGTGACACACCTCGAAGTATAAGCGGTGTTTTTAAGCTTAATTATGAAAAAGGATCATTTTATGGTTGGTTTTTTATATTAAATATGAATATTTTGGACAAATGAATAAATTGGTACAAAACAAATATAAATATAAGTGTCTTATAAGATTAACTAACTAAAAGTTAGTCAAATAAAAATCTCAATAATCTAATAATCTTTTTTAAATCGAAAGCCTATAGGCATATTTAATAATTTTACTTATTGTTACATCATGATTTAATATATTTAACTTAAATTAAAAAGCATCATTATGGTATATATTTGCAATAATTACCTGTTAAAATTGGTTACACATTCTGATTAGCATCAAGTAACTTATTGTTAATCGTACATGCCTATTAATGATTATAACTGTATTGTGTACACTATCTTAATTTGTACACAGTAGTTTTAAATCAAGCATTTTTAAATGTCATTTCCACCTTTATTCCAGAATGTTCAACTGTCCCAATCTCAGAAGGACAAAGTGCAGCAATATATAATGCAATGCGTCAAGCAGACTGGAGTGAAGCTGATGTTACTTGCAGAGCTAAGAAAGGCCCTTCTCGGACGACGATGCTCTTAAGAAGTTCACGTTGTGCTCTTTCCAAAGTCAGGAATCATAGACAACAATGGCAGTGAATGTTGAGGCTGCCTGTCTAAGTTACAGCGGGAGTTAACAAAGCCGATGCGTCGAAACTTCTCGAGGAATGTAAGAAGAAGACCGGTAAAGACGCTGCTGACACAGCGTTTGAAGTTTTCAAGTGCTACTCCAGAGGCACAAAGCAACATGTATTAGTGTGAAAGTGTTTGTTGATATGAAGTATTTTTCCTGATTATCTTGAGCTAAGTGAATTGTTTTGAAAGTCTATTTGTTTGAAAATATTTGTCCTTATATTTATTTAATTTATTGTAAATAAATGCATTTGTTACATGTGCTGTATTCGATTTTGGTACATTTATGATTGTATTTATGTTATCCTTCTTTAATAATAAAAAATAGGTAAAGATATTATTTTAAACAATATTGCCGCAAAGGGTATATTTAAAGGATATAATGAGATTTTCTATTGTGTATAGAATCTTACCGGCTACAAGTCACATAATGTAGTTTTTAATTTTTTATTTTATAATGAATAAAGATTTTAGTATAATATATAGCATTTCAGTCATTAGAAAAAAGGGCTTGTTACTTATATATCTGCATCAATCGAATTTATGCTAAGTAATGTTCATTTGACATATAAATGTACATTAAAGCCAGAAACAAGCCATTTTTAGCGCATAGTTCGCTCGTTCTACGTGTGCCAAATGGACACTGGATCTCGTTTTACATACAAAGTTGATTGCATCATGTAGGTTTGAAATTGCTCAAAAGTTGTTCGAATTTATAGCAGCAGTGCGGCGTGTCACTGCAGCGAATGAAATATTTTACGAGCTTAAAATCATCGGAGTCGCTTTCGTTTCAATTTGGATGTTTGGCGATACTTCAAAAACGGATTGAATTTATGCCAGCAGAACAGGGACACTTTTTAGTATGTTTATTTAGCTCGTATGAGTTTTGAGGAAAATAATTTTTATTTCGTGCTTGCAATAGTTGAAATGGTAGATTAAACGTGATGCCTTGACTCTTGGGTATGAATGTCAATTAATAAAATGTTATACTGCATAAGTATTATTGCCTGTGTTGGTAATGACTTTGGATTATTATTATATATTGGATGTATTATATACATAAACTCAATCTTTTTTCATAATAATAATATCCACTGACATTGGCGCTGTAAGCGCATTTAGACCAAAACCAAGCATTGGCCTGTAATATGAATACTAAACAACTAATAAACATACTTATATTTTTTGTAAAAATATTCATATTATACATAAGATCAATACAAACAGACTTGTTCATGTACAATGCTTGTACTGCCGGGGATCGAACGCGGACCCGTAGTGTAATAGTCAACGTCTCAACCATTACAACCAATGGGTCTTCTTACACAAGATAGGTCGTCTACATACTATGGTACTAGGATATTATTTCATGGTAGCGTTTATTTATTCGAATTTGACATTTTAGTAAAGATTAATACAGAGTAATAGAGCGTCGGTGGCGGCAGTGGTGTGGACTGTCGCCTTCCTACCATTAGGGCTGAGGTTCAGATCGAACGTACAATGTGTTTTCGAATTTTCGAAAAATATATATACGTTACACGGCATAACGCAAAGACGACTAGCGTGGTTGAAGGGAGGAGTGACATGAGCTACTTTTATTTAATTATAACTCCCACTTCCCTAAACGGGGTTGGAAGTTTGTGTTGAGCATACCGTATTTTTAAGGGTAAAAAAATGGAAAAAATTGGTAAATGCATTATTTTTCATGAGTTTCCTACCATACGTGAACATGTTCTGTGGTTAAGTAATCATAAGTTTTGATGTAAACGACAGAGTATATTTAAGCTATTATCCTCATGAGTGGCTCTAGTCTAAGTCGGGCAGTATAAAAGGTTAAACGCGCTAGTAATTCACTCTACTTCATACTATTGTGTGCGGGAATATAGGTTCTAAGAATAATTACCGACGTTAATGATGTTCGTAACGTTTTTGTTTGTGACGTTGGCGTTGGATATTTGTGTGCTGAGAAGGTGATATTATTTTGGATTATTTACAGTTCTTGATAAATTTTAAGTTAATTTATATTTGACTTCATATATATTTTTGATAATAGGAACAATAATAATGCAGTCCTGAGTTTAATACTCTTAATAATTACTGAGGGCTCACCGCCATCTCTTAAATCAGTTTTACAATAATATAAAATTGCTTTTTGATCATGCATTTATCACTTTAATAATACTGTTTTAAGAAATTGCGTAATGGTAAACACCCTGGCCTAGAAAGTAAGGACCGATAGACCAAGTACAAATTTCACAACCTTGTGATGTAAAGATGGACACTGTATCCAGAAATGTCACTGAAATGTGTCTGAATGTCCACCTTTAGCTGGGATAGCACTAATAGAGCGTTATTTCTAATTCGTTTAAAATAGATGACCTCGTCAAATATGACAACCCATTTGATGTTGCGGTTGAGACGTCGATAGCAACACTAAGGGCTCTGGGTTCGATCCCTGGGCATTGCAAAAACATTTGTGTGCATGAACATATCTGTTTGTAATGGTCTGGGAGTTTTTATGAATAATATGTATGTATTTACAAAAAAATATGTAAATAAGTATGTTTATCCGTTGTTTAGTACCCATAATACAGGCTTCACGCTTAACTTGGGGCTAGATGGCGCTGTGTGAATGCCAGAGGATATTTATTTATTAATTTGATTTAAATACGGTAAACTCAACTTATAAGCTTTGACTAGAAATCAATGTTTAAAATTATTGTTTTTAAATTATAGCCACAAGTCCATCTGAATCCAGATAAAATGGCCGAAATAATTCAAGGTGTCATGGCATGTATAGGTGAGACTGGTTTGGATCCTGATCTCATATCACAACTAAGAAACGGAAAAAACCCCAGTGAAACAAGTGACAGTAAATTACCTAAGTTCATACATTGTGCTTTCCTCAAAACTGGTTACGGTAAGAAAAATGGCCACGTTAAAGTTGACAAGACCCTGGCATTATACCCGGATAATGTTGATAAAGATGCGATAAAGAAGGCCTTGGAAGAGTGTGACAAGGATGGAAAGGATCCAGTGTCTACGACATACGAATTTTTCAAATGCTACCGCGAAAAAACCCCTGTAAAACTTGTTTTGAATTAATTAACTTCTGTTTTATTATCTCATTGAATTATGTAGACGCGTGAATGTATTTTATATTAATAAAATATAGAATTGACTTAATAGATAAATTTATACATATTTTATATAAACGAACTTTAGTTAAACAGTCAGCAAAGCAACTAGCTTAAATAATATTGCTTGAAGGTGTTCTAATCATACACACAAATGAAATCTACATTAAGAAAGTACTTACTTGTTATTGTGTTTTATCTAAAGATTTTAAATGTATTGATATTTATTAAAGACATTACGATAGCGTCATACTATTTTCAATTTAAACAAATGGTATATTATAAAGTGATCAGTCGGTTAATTTAAATAAATTTTTCAGCATAAGGAATTCTTAAAATATGTACCTATCAGATAATAAACAAACAACAAGTATTGTTTCTTAATTTATTGTTATTTTTATGTTTATAGCATTGGCTGTGATTTAGTTTACTGCGTCTAGTTTTTATAGGTATATAATGTTTTGTATTCAATGGTAAATAATATATTACGTTCGAGGATGTAACACATTCATTATTTTTCATTTTTGCTGATGCGTCAACTGTTATAATAAATATAAAAAACTCTCATTCTTTACTTATTTGAATTGCATTATAATGAGGTAAGTTAAATAAATACAATTAAAAATCATTCAGCCATTCGTTTTTCTTTCTGTTTTATTAATATTATTAATTAATTACAGCGTTTTCTTAGTTCATCTATTATCTTTTGATGATCATAATTAACACCTAGTATCTTTTACATCTGGATCAGTTGATACAAAGCTATCTTCATCATCAGTCACCAGAGCACTCTGCGACGATCTACACTACCATCGAGATCTTCATCATCATCAAGTATATATCATCATCGTTTGTATACGAAATCGCGGAGTACGAATCGATGCTATATCACATGCTATTTCTAATATTGTAATAGCGTGTTCTGTCCTCGGTTCTGTAGAAATCGATGCTGTTTTCCTTTCTGATTAGATTGAAGTTCTCGTCGAGCGGAACGAAGTATGTTTTTCTGTAGCCCGCACCTTTCACGAAGGTTTCGCCGCGGTACGTTGTGAGAATACCGCAGTCGTCAAGGATCAATGCTGTGTTTTGGTGACCTTAAAGCAAATTTATTTTATTATATTTGGAAACAATCAATATTAGATGAAAATTATAGAACAAAACATGAGCAATTTCAACGAAGATTTCACCAATAGTTGTCATGACAGTATTCATTATTTTTTTTGTTAGACGATTTATTAATAGCTCCGTTTTTAAAGCTATGCATAATGACGGTACAAGTTTAACCGTCGGATTAGGTTTTCTTTTTATTTAGTGGTATGATTCGAACATCATTAGAATTAAAATAAATCTGAATTCTGATACGTTTTAAGCTACAAATTCACTTAAAGTTCTTTCAAATCGGATGATACATAATTCATATGTTTATATAAATTGGAAAATATTTCCATATAATTGTTGAAAATGATATAATATTTGCTGATTATCTTGCAGACTTCATCTCATTTTAAGATGAGTCCGAAACAGTGGTAGCTTTATTTGACATTTATACGAAGGACCGGAATATCTGGCGCAAAATGAGGGAAACCTATACCAGCAGTGGATTGCGATAGGTTGAAGAGAGATAGAGACTCGTAGGTGTCTTCCTTGGGTCTAAGTTGATTTTTTTTCCGACTTTGATTTTGAAATATATACACCACTTTGAATCAGAAAATCTTTATTGTATTTATTCACTTAAATTTTAAAGATTTGACATTAGTAATGCTCCAAATTCATAAACTTATAATTTCCCAAAGGACAAAGTTAAGTGAATTTAATTGAGTAAAATATTAAGTACATTCTTACTTGAATTTTACCCGTTTCGCCCGTTGAGTCCATTCTAGAAGCCATGTTGACGGCATGGCCCCATATATCATACAGCGGTTTTAGGGATCCAACCACGCCTGCTGCGACCTTACCATTCGAGATTCCTGAAACATTACAAAATAAGCTTGTGGTATGATGTTTAGATAATTAACAATAACGAAAATAATTATTTTATGCGTCGGTGGG
>PQWD01014402.1:0-26350 GCA_019425675.1 Leucinodes orbonalis
TAAAATAGAGTCCAATTGTTTACCGATCTAAGTACCAATTTTATGACATAGTACTGCACGGAAGAAATAAAATTTCAATAACAATCCAGGTCGAGGCCCCTTGTACAGCCAATGTTAAGTGATTAATAAAAAACCTTTTTCATAATTCCGATTGTAAGTTACTGCTCATTTGTGTAAAGGTCTATAACGTCCCAATGAAGCATATGCCTGCCATACAGCATGGTTATAAGAGTGATTAGTGGTATATGCTTTCTACAGATAGGAGAAGAGGCGCAGCTAAGCGCAAGTAAACAATGGTCTGAGTGAAAATAATATAAAAAAATAGTTTACAGTCGTTCCCAGTGAATAATAGTAAGGTGCCGGAATACAAGTTTACTCCAATCACAAGTGTGCATATTTTTACAAAGAATTTTATCGTACTTACGGCGAAAAGTGCAAGAATCGTACAAGTGCCGAACAGTGATTTTGTGTCTTGTCTTCTAACTTTCGGCGTTATCGTAACGACGAAGCGCCATCTATTTATAAAGTTAGACATTTAGTGCGTAGTCCATCCACGTAAAACCTATATTTGTAATCTATATAGGTTTTCATAACCTCTTTCATTGCTTTTATGACTCATTTACATCGAACACAATACACAATCCTGCAAAACAACGCCACACAGCGGTGAACCTTGGAACTAACTTGCAAATCGATACATGCTTGAGCACCGATCTATTGATGATTTTCCCGTCCATGATAAGTATTTGATACAAAAAGTTGCCAACAGATGACGTCAGTAATAATAGTAATAAATTCATCTGGACACGACAACATTAACATTGAAATGATCAAGCTTAGTTTACATAGAACTCTAACCATCATCACTGCAATAATTAATAGATCAATTGAAACCCACTGTTTTCCTAAACAATGGACAAAGGCACTGGTAAGACCAATACCTAAAAATAAGGCCGTACATGAACTTAAAGACTTACGACCAATATCAATTCTACCTATTTTATCAAAGGTTTTGGAGAAAGTCGTACTAAACCAAATAGTCGAGTACTTGGACACAAATGCTATTATACCTAAATACCAGTCTGGCTTTCGCCGCGGTCATGGTACGGAAACAGCTCTGCTCAATGTGACAGATGACCTCTCAGAAGCCTCAGATAAGGGTTTGGGAAGCATACTAGTACTTCTTGATTATACTAGGGCTTTTGACTGCTTGCAACCGCAACTTCTACTCGCGAAGTTAGCACATTACGGATTCTCGCCTAACACCTGCAAGTGGTTTGAGACCTTTTTATGTAACCGAGAACAGGTAGTCGTCACATATGGAAAAGACGGTGAAGAGATGTCCTCGTCAGTCGTAACGGTTGATCAAGGAGTACCCCAGGGTTCAATATTGAGTCCTGTCTTGTTTACGGTATACACAGCTGATCTTCCCCGACATATAAAGATGTGCAAGTATCATCTTTACGCAGATGATACACAGTTATATCATTCATTTCAAATTAAGGATGCTCATGAAGCCATAGGACATATCAATAAGGATTTGGAAAATATTTACAACTGGTCTGAAAGAAACTCTCTAGTTCTGAATCCTTCAAAATCCCAAGTGTTGATACTAGGTACCAAACTTCAAATACAAAGAGTACGGGATTGCAACTTAGACATAACTATTGATAGCGTTGTATTAGATAAGGTGAAATCTGCAAGGAACTTGGGCCTGATTTTGGATGGAGAGCAGAAATTTGAAGAGCACGTGAGTGAAAAAATTAGACATGCTTTTTTTAAATTAAAGACCCTTTATAAAATTAGACCATTCCTACGTGAAGACTTGAGATTGCTCCTCGTCGACTTACTCGTACTTTCACCCTTTAATTACTGTAGTTCTGTTATAAGTCCAAGGTTAAACGTAAAAACTATAAACTATATACAAAGACTGCAAAATGCCTGCATTCGTTTTTGCTTTAATGTATCTAGGAAGAAACATATAACTCCATACCTGAATAGAAAAGCCATCCTTAATATGCGTGCTAGAATGGAACTTCAGTTTGCCTGTTTGATGCATAGAGTAATTTGGAACAAGAAACCAGAGTATTTATTTGAAAAATTAAACTGGGTAAAAGAGAACACTTTGAGAAGTTTACGAGCAGTAACCCAAAATCGATTAAAGATACCTAACCATACCTCATCCCGTTATAGGGGATCTTTTAAATTCTATGCAGCAAGTATATGGAACGACTTACCCCCGCCCATGAAAGATAAGATAAGTTTAAAACTTTTTAAAACTAAATATAGATTAGCCTTACTTTTTCGACAACTAGCTGCTGAAGAACTAATTACCAGCTATGTACAACTATTGCCCCTAAAAGATTATTTTCGTTAAGCTTACTCACACAACACTCACACACACGCACACACCACACCACACCACGCACACACACACACACCACACACATACTATAAAACACACGTGCGCAAACACAAAACACACGTCACCCATAAATGTGCTAGTAACTGCATCTTTTTTAACTGTATAAACTTAATACAACCTATTTTTCAAAATTATTATCAAGCTACAATTTAGTTTCTACATCACTCACGGTCTCATTGTCATGATAATACCATTAATGTAGTTGGCCCTCATATCACTAACCTCGTGTAACACCTGAAGAGACGTGGAGTTGGCTGAAAAGCAGCGTTGTAAATAGGTACTAGTACCATATTTACCAACATTAGCTGAGCCACATCCAATTGCTTCACAATAAAGGTACAAAAATAAATTGTGTATTGTAAGTAGCTAATAAGGACCACATGTTGAGATTGTGACTTGAAGAAGCAATAAATTTTTTTTATTATTATTATTATTATATTACAGTATATATAAATATTTCGAAAAAGGTACGAAAAAAAAAGTATTTGTTGTAATCGAAACTATTTGGAATCATCATAATTAGCTCATTAAACGTCCCCACCGCGGAACACGAGCCTACCCGTGTAGGGTGATTAGGCCTTAGTCGTCCACGCGGGCCCAGTGCAGATTTGACGACTGCACACACAACCTTTGAATCTTTTTGCAGGCGTGCATTAAGGTTTCCTCACGATGTTTTCCTTCACCGTAAGAGCGTCTGGTAACGTACATATAAATTCGAAAATTCGAAAACACATTGGTACGTGGCGGAATTTGAACCTCAACCCTCCCGGTAGGAGGGCGACAGTCTACACCATTGAGCTACCGACGCTCTATTGGAATCATGGGACAAACTATTTACTTCGAGCTTGCGACCGAATATCGGCAGTCGTCCAAACTTTCAAAGTATTCAATGGTCGAACGGTTTTCTTTTTTTTTCAATTTTGTCCGCGTTCCAAGATTTAAATGGGATTCCGCGCGTGTCCCGCGGGGGCTGTGCGGCAACTACAGTTGTAGCAAAGTTTTGCATATGTTGTATTCCAAATTTGAATAATTACATTTTATTATTTAATAAAATAATGTAAGAATTTCAAATTTGGAATCATTACAGTTGTTGTTCGATTCCTAATTTGAAATGATTACGTTTTTATTGAATGCTTATTTAAGGACTATTACAAGAAAAAAAAATATGCCCCTGACTGTTAGATTAAATATATTTTTTTATGTCCTTGAGTGTTAGAAAAAGAAAAAGCTGACACAATATAAAATCTATTTATAGAAGCCTACTTCCGTGAGTATACGATTTGAGGGTTATTGTTTAAATAGTAACTTAAACAATTAACTTACTGATGCACAAACTCACTCAAAATGTGTCCGCGGCAAAATTTTGCCCATCGCGTCAGTTGGGTTTTATGTTTTAAATATAACAATAAGTCAACGTATGTGTTAAGCGGCTCCGACATTTTTGGTCTATTCTATTTTAATTCTGCATCTGCATCTGTAGTTAGTTCATTGTTTATCTAAGACTAGCTTGTGCCCGCGGCTTCGCTCGCATTAAATTCGGGATAACACGGTACGTAAATTTATCATTATATATAGGATTTCCCCTCCCTCCAACTTTAAAGGTTTCGGGGTCAATTACAGATTTTTTTTAGCAAAAAATAGGTTATAGTGAGCTAATCTTAAAAGATAGACATACGCTGTTGCGGGAGTTTTTTGTAGACCTTTAAAAGGAGAACAATACTCTCATACATGACTTCTGTGAAACTTTAACCGTTTACTCAGCGTACGCAGCGGAAGCTCCAAGTAGTGAAAAAATACCCCCGATTTGAAACATTATTCATTACTGCTCCGCTTATTACTCGTAGCGATGACTATGATGATATATAGCCTATAGCCTTCCTCGAAAAAGCTATCTAACACTGAAAGAATTTTTCAAATCGAACCATTATTCCTGGATTAGCGCGTTCAAACAAACGAACAAACTCTTCAGCTTTATATATTAGTATAGATAAGAAATAAGGCAGATAGACTTCCTGGCACCACGGCGTCACAGAAAACCACATTCGATGCTCTCGCGGAGTTGCGAGTATGCTGATTAACAACATGTAAAACCTTCTACTCATTATTCTTACTAAGAAATTAAAAAAATACAGGGTCCAACAACTTAGCTTTTTAATGTATGAAGGGGCTCAAGGAAATCACAGTCACACATCCAATGATGATCATTGACAATTTAACTTGAAATTTGTTAAAATCAACCGAACGAACTTGCCACAACACCATTGAGCCCACATGGTCCTTCGAGCCGGATAACAAAATATTGATTTTATTTTTGTATACCAAATTGTCAGACAAGCGAACATAAAAACGCTTATAAATCAACACCCCATCCACGTAGAGGGTGAGGGGCAGTCGTTCCCACCCTTAAAGCCTAGGCATTAGCATAAACCAATATCCGGAAGGTTTTTGTGCGCTACCTCGAACGGGCGACTATTTTTGGAAATCTCTTCAGCTCTTGCATTTATTTTGAATTTAATATAAAAAAACTAGCTTTCAAGATTTATAGGGAAATAATTGAAAACTACCTTTGCTTATATTATAAGCAGGAAAGATAGATTTGTTTGTTTCTATTGGTTAGACTCCGCAACTTAGATAAACGATAAAATAAATATCCACTGACATTCACACAGCGCCATCTAGCCCCAAGTTAAACGAGAAGCCTGTATTATGGGTACTAAACAACGGATAAACGTACTTATATTTTTTTTTGTAAATCCATACATATTATACATAGAAAACACCCAGACCATTACAAACAGGCATGTTCATGCACACAAATGTTTATACTGCCGGGGATCTCTCTGCCTTGGTGTTGCAGTCGACCTGTCAACCACTTCACCAAATGGGTTGTCTGCCCATCGCGTCAGTTGGGCAGAATTTTCATTCATAAATACGTCGCTCGCTACAAGTCATAATGACACAGTGTGCTCGTGTTTTTGATTTTGTACTCTTTCTATGACGCGTTACGGTTTAAATTTACATGAATAATATTACATTCTAAATGTAACAATAACTTTACGTATGTGTCATGGGACTCATGGGGCTCGGACATTTTAGGTTGACGTTTCTTCGTGACTGTGGATTTAATTGAAATGAAATGAAATGAAATAAATCTTTATTCAATTAAGTCTTTACAAGACACTTTTGAATCGTCAAATTAATAATAAATTACTTCTTTGTTGATCTAATCTCCGCAAGTACTGAACCGATTTGAAAAAATCCTACACTATTGGAAAGGTACATCATTCATTCATTCATCATCAGCTCATTAACGTCCCCACCGAGGGGCACGAGTCTACCCGTATAGGGTGATTAGGCCTTAGTCGTCCACTCGGGCTCAGTGCGGATTGGACGACTTCACACACAACCTTCGAATCACTTCGTAGGCGTGCATGAAGGTTTCCTCACGATGTTTTCCTTCACCGTAAGAGCGTCGGATAACGTACATATATTTTCGAAAATTCGAAAACATTGGTACGTGTTGGATTTGAACCTCAGCCCTCCCGGTAGGAAGGCGACAGTCCACACCACTGAGCCACCGACCCTCAGGTACGCGAAAAGGTACACGATCCCAAAAAATCGAATATAAAACAAGCCATTTATATAACTTTAAGGATATTCCAACATCAACTTTCCAAACATTGGAATTTGCTTTAACTGAATAAAGGATAATACTTTGTACTTTGAAATTACTGAGTGCATGTCCCCGAGGAAATCAAGGAACTAGTTAAGTTCGTGTTCAAACTTACCAGGAAGGGAACAGATTATGAGCACTCTCACAAACCGGTTTTAAGTTGAGAACTGTTTGCAGCTGAGAATTCAAATTTTAACTTGATTAATAAAGAGTTCCTGTACAATGTATATGAAATTGAATAATGATGGTGAAAATATTTGTATGTTTGAGCGTCAGGCTTATTGGTGTGGGTTGTTGCCTTCCGATCTTGAGGGTGCAGGTTAAACTCCCACCACGTACCCATGTGATTTCGAATTTTCGAAATCATATGTACGTTATCCGAAGCTCTTACGGTGAAGGATAACATCGTGAAAAGCCTACGTATGCCTGCGAAGATACTCAAGGGTGTGCGTGTAGTCGTCCAACCCGCAATGGGCCCGCGTGGACGACTGAGGCCTATACAAACACGTATGGGTAGGCTCGTGCCCCTCGGTGAGGCCGTATTATAATGAGCTGATATGATGATGATGATGAACAATGTCAGATATAATCCTACCTAAATGTCACTTGTTTCTATTGCCAAGATATGTTTTTAATCTATTTTGCTAGTGGATGCTGGAGAAAAGCAGTGGACTGTGATATCTGGTGCAGAGGAAACCTATAACCAGCAGTGGCCTGTAATAGGTTAAAAAGAAAAAGATAGAGAGTGACCTCCTCTCGAATCACAGTCTTCTACAGGTTGCATTTCGGACAGTGTGCGTTGGAATTACACAATTTGATTCCTTCAGCACCATTTTTTATCGGACAACTCATCGTAGGGAGGGATTCCACCCATTTGTTATTAATATATCACCCATTCGTACTTAGAAGTTCGGCTCTTCATTCATCGTCCGAAATGCAAGGCAGTGGAATGACCTTCCTGCGTCTGTTTCCCGATACATTTAATTTTTTAGGGGTTTTCAAGGCAAGAGTGAATAAGTATTATTTAAGTTTGCGTGATACACCTTAGACTGCATCGTCACTTTCCATCAGGAGAGATTGAGATGCCAGTCAAACGCTGTCAATTTTTAATAAAAAGAATGGCAATAATGTAAAAGCACTCGTATCTCATGGGAACGGGATGATATCTTGCATTGCTGCGAACACTTATACAGAATTTTTCACCGATTTCAGATAAATTGGGGTTCATGTGATTGGAGTGCGTTTTTTATACGCACCAATCCATTCAGTTGAAAAGCATTTTGGGCAATATACGGGTGCATAGCTCACTAGCTGTGCACCCGTGGTATTAGCGTGGTTTTTTTATTTTATGTTATAAGTGTACAGGACGGTCTGGACGCTCACCTGATGGTAAGTGATACGCCAGACCCTGACAGAGCGGCATTAAAGGAGACCAACAACTGATTTTTTTTTTCTTTCCTCGATACCTTATATTTATGTCTTGCTATTTCTTGTTATGTTTTATATTTTTCTTTCAAGTATTCATATTTATTTATGTATTATTTTATTTGTTATAACTTCGTATTTATGTATATCGTTGTGTTCTAGTCTTACTCAGTCTCGTTATATTTTTTTTTATTTTTTGTTTTTCAAATTGTGGTGTTTGTGATATTGGTGTTGTTTAAAATTTAAAATCGTCCACTCAAGAGGTTCTGCCAGAATAACAGTGCTGGTGCGGCGTATAGCGTCACAGCAGCTAATACTGAGGCAGGACCTGTTGGCTGTATATGTTAGCATTATTATTACTATTTTTTGTGTTATTTGTATATTACTTATAACGTTTTCTGTTTTTATTCATTTGTGTTATCGTGCAATTATAATTAATGTTCTGTATTTGTGCGTATTCTTGTGTACGGTCAATAAATGTTTTTCTTTCTTTCTAAAATGGGGGTCGGAAGTTTGTATGGAACATTCCGCAATTTTTGAAGTACGACGCTGAAATTTGGTATGCGGTAGATTTTATTGATACTTGGTATGTTGATAAAAAGGT
Organism: Leucinodes orbonalis; assembly: GCA_019425675.1. NCBI lineage: Eukaryota > Metazoa > Arthropoda > Insecta > Lepidoptera > Crambidae > Leucinodes > Leucinodes orbonalis. Next base: position 8,128 of record PQWD01014402.1, read on the forward strand.
AACCTACAATAGGTTTTAAGCTACTTTTTGTCCTGTTTTCACCCCCAACTTCCCTAAAATGGGGGTTGGAAGTTTGTATGGAACATTCCGCAATTTTTGAAGTCCGACGCTGAAATTTGGTATGCAGACCATTTGTCATTAACGAAAAAATAAAGCATATATAAGCAGTTTTTAAGGTAGAAAGCTAAAAATTGTTATGATGGCTGTAAGTCACAAACAATAAATCTTTCATTTTTCTTTTTTTGGAAATCGGCCCCAAAAGCCTTAAAAGAGAGGAGAAGAGGGGGATATTATACCGGTCTTCTTTCAGTATTATATATATATATGTTACAAAAATGTTAACCTTTAGAGTTAGGGGGAGGGGATTCCTTAGTATATATATATGTTTTCCTTACATATATGTTTTGTTATCCCGAACTTAACGCGGGCGAAGCCGCGGGCAAAAGCTAGTTTCACTATAAATAATAGTTTAATATAATAACTTAGTTCAATAAAACTGTTTCGAACTCCATCAAAAGGCTGTGTTATGATCTCAAATGTGTTTTATGAAAAGGACCAATTCAGCTGTACGCTCGAATGATAAATACGCTAATCAAGACGAAGTGCTTCAATAAAGGCTTCAACAAAAAGGATCTTATCACCTTATCAATTAATGACACGCTTTCATTAACGCCAAAGATACTTGAGATCGAAATAAATAATCCTGAGTGATGTTATGCTAATTAGATCTTGTACTTTATCTGTGATGTTTTGATCATTTAATAGGTGCTTAGCCTAGTATCGTCATCAGCTCATAAACGTCCCCACTGAGGGGCTCGAGCCTACCCGTATAGGGTGTACAGGCTTTAGTCGTCCACGGAGGCCCAGTGCGGATTGGTTGACTTCACGTACAACCTTTATGCTGTGCGTGGTGAAGTCGGCCAGAATGCGTCTCGTCGCAGTCGTGCGCAGGTTTCCTCACGATGTTTTTTCCTTCACCGTAAGAGTTTCGGATAACATACTTATATTTTCGATTTTTATTTACATCTATGTATATATATAGAGCGTTGGTGGCTCATTGGTGTGGACTGTTGCCTTCCGATCTGGAGGGTGCAGATTCAAATCACGCCACGTACCAATGTGCTTACAATTTTTTGAAATTATATGCACGTTTATCCGACGCTCTTACGGTGAAGGAAAACAAAGTGAGAAAACCAGCTCATGCCTATGAAAGGATTTTAAGGTTGTGCGTGAAGTCGGTGAATCCGCACTAGGCCTGCGAGGACGACTAAGGCCTATACACACTATACAGGTAGGCTCGTGCCCCTTGGTGAGGAGGTATAATAATAAATAAATAAATAAATAAATGTTCACTGACATTCACACAGCGCCATCTAGCCCCAAGTTAAGCGTGAAGCCTGTATTATAGGTACTAAACAACGGATAAATATACTTAAATACTTTTTTTTATAAATACATACATATTATACATAGAAAACACCCAGACCATTACAAACAGACATGTTTATGCACACAAATGTTTGTACTGCCCGGGGATCGAACCCGGAACCCTTGAGGTCGACGTCTCAACCGCAACACCAAATGGGTCGTCGTAACAATAATGAGCTGATGATGATGACGTGTTGTGACTACATTTTATTATAATCTATCGTCAAATGGCGTATTTGAAAACTAAGTTACGAGGAACCAAAGCGACCGATTGAAGTCAGTCATTCGAATCAGCATGTTGATTGGCTATTTGTCGGTCATGTCATGATGAACGACCTCCTGATTGGCCGGTTGATTGCTCCATTGTCAGAGATTTATGCGTTAATTTTGATTTACACTTAGATGTTAATTAGCTAATCAATCTTCTGCTAATGGATACAGAGTTCAATTTTCAATTGTTTCGCGTTTATTAAACATCTGTCAGGATCGTGAAATGACATTGTTAACGATCAGGGCGGTTACCGCCATCTCTTAAAACAGTGTTACAATAATATTACTTCGTCTTTTCTGGTACAAAAATGCTGAAGTATCATTATAACAATACTGTTTCAAGAGATTGTGGTTACCCCCCTAGTTTATGTAAGACAGAGGATGACCCGATTCATTTGTTTATCTAATATCTAGTTATAACTGTTGCAGCGAAGTTTGATCTAGAATCTAGCTAGATTTAAATTGTTTTAGTTACATGTGAAATGTAATTCGGTAGGCATGATCGTATAAAAAAATACGGACGGACTGTCATTAACCATGAATTTTGTCCTCGAAATGGCAGCTGATATCTATGATGTCATTTTGACAAATCTGGCGGCACGGCAGTGCCCCCGCCAAGTCGAGCGCGAAGCAAACACTGCCGTACCATCCTTTACAGGATCCATTTCGCCGCATTTTCAGGCCCGATTTGAGAACCTTGGATAATACCAGAGCGCTGAAATTTTCGTCATCTAGTAAGATATAATAACTTACTTTAAATCCAAAATTTCAAGTCTGTAGGTCATTTAGTTCCGACGTTAAGCGAAAGCAAAGTTTCGCATTTTCGACAGACACTCACTCACTCATGATCATCAAATAGAACTAGTACTTTCCCATTAACTCAGAAAGCTGAAATTCGGTACAGAGTTAGGGTTAATGGTTACATAAAGGGAAAACTATAATAACTTGGATAATCGAAGATCTGGAGTATCTGGTGACCCTGCTTAGATAACAAAAGAGCCCAGCCAAACTATAAGAGATTGACATACGCATTTAAACAATATATATTTAATATGGTGGGCCGCTTCATCCGATGTCAAAATCGGGTAGCAAGGTAGTGCCCCGCCAAGTCGAGCGCGCTAGACCAATACAAACAGACATGTTGGTGCACACAAATATTTGTAGGTACTGCCCGGGATCGAACCGGAACCCTTGGTGTAGTAGCCGACGTTTCAACCATTACACCAAATGGGTCGTCTAATATTCCTTTCAAGTTTCTACAAAAAGAAATAAAATCCCACCAAAAACATTTTGTATAAAATCTAGCCAAGTCTCGATGGAGCTGCTTAATTATCTCTAAAAAGTAATGAAATCAAGACAAAGACGTGCCAAGTCTAAGGTTCCTTACTGCAATTAATTAATTATTATGGTTAATGTTGTGTGACTTGGCCGTTGAAGAGTACACAAGGATACAAAACTAGGTGCTACAAAAAGAAGTAAATCCCACCAAAACATTCTGTAAAAAATCTAGCCAAGTCTCGATGGAGCTGATTGAACATTCTTTATACGTTAGTGGCTTTATCAAGCCTACAATCGATGGGCTATTGAATCACCGTTTTCCAAGTGGCAAATTTGTACCGTCAATGGGTAACGTTCTGGCGACAGATTGGTGCAATGGTGTCATAAAGCACCTAGTTTTGTATCCTTGTGTACTCTTCAACGGCCAAGTCACACAACATCAACCATAATAATTAATTAATTGCAGTAAGGAACCTTAGACTTGGCACGTCTTTGTCTTGATTTCATTACTTTTTAGAGATAATTAAGCAGCTCATCGAGACTTGGCTAGATTTTTTACAGAATGTTTTTGGTGGGATTTTTTATAAATTGATATTAGTGTTTTAAACTATAATATTTAATCGAAATGTCCATTTACCTATATGATATATATTCTGGATTATTTTCTTTTTGTTCACAATGGTTTTTGCAAGCCATGCTCTTTTTAAGATTTTTTTCTTAACATTATATATGGCTCTTTTGACATATGCGTGTGGTTTTCCATATAAAAACTTACCGAATTTTGACACACTTATGTTGTTAGCGAGACTCCGTCCATATTTTTTATACGGCCATGTTTTTTTTATGTTAAAAATATACAGGACGGTTAGGACCCTCATCTAATGGTAAGGACTGACCATGCCAGAGCGGCATTGATTGAGACCATCACCTGATAAACAGTAATTCTCCATCGATGCCGCACTGCACATGCCACCAGAGACAACAGATGTTAGGTCTCTTATACCCGGTTATTCATTAGCTACAGTGCCTTCATCCCGAAACACTAAAGTGGAAAACACTCGTAATTTAGGGGACGATATCTGGGAGTTTCTTTTTATATCTATATGCAGACATTTGACCGCCATCTCACCTGATGGTAAGTGATGATGCGGCCGAGGATGGATCATGCCTGCCTAGAAACAGCCTATTCACTCTTGCCTTGTCTAGTTGCATAACTTAAGCACTGGGCAACAGAACCTAGGCTCTAACCATTAAGTTCTCCCCTGTACTTATTTCGGGATTATCGCAGTCCATCGCTGAATATAGGTCTCCCCCATTGTGCGCCAGATATCCTGGTCCTACGCTTTTCTCAACCAGCCTCCAATAGCGTCGTTCCGCAAGTGGTCGTTCCATAGGTCCGGGCATTATCGCTACACTTGCCAAGACGCGGCCTCCACTCCATAACTTGTCTGCTTAATTAATTCAACGTCAATATAACATACATAGGTTTTCATGTAATAAATTCACTCTATTCAATTTCTTTGACGTAAGTTCATTGTAGAATAATGATGTGGATTACGACTATGAATAATGATATCGTATAATTAATTGCTTGATTTATGTCGCTATTATTCGCGCTATGAAGTAAAAAAATATGGTCTGTCTATCTAGAATCTTAAATGATGTAGGTACTATAATAAATATCCACTGACATTCACACAGCGTCATCTAGCCTCAAACTAAGCATAAGCCTGTAATATGGATACCTACTAAACAACGGATAAACAAACTTATATTTTTTTTGAGAATACATTTTTTTTACATAGAAAATACCCAGACATGTTCATGCACACGAATGTTTGTACAGCCCGGGGATCGAATCGGGAATCCTTAGTGTAGTAGCCTTAGTGTAGACTCAATGTTTACATCAAATGGATGGTCTATGTATTAAATCGAACTTCAAAGTCAACAATTGCAGTCCTCTGCTGGATATCGGTCCTTCCAATACCGCGTCTGATATCCCGGTCCTCCGTTTCAATCAAACTTTCAAATTCGTAGGTCGGTCAATCAATCGAGGACATAAATATATTTTTAATAATTTTCTTTCTTTCTTACAACATCCTCTCCAATATTTAATTACATCATCAGCCTATAACGGCCCACTGCTAGGCACAGGCCTTCCCACATTCCCCACCACGCGGGCCAAATCCGGATTGGTGGGTGACATTTAAGTATCAAATTACCTTAACATATAGCTACCATTTCAACCGCTCACAATGATGTAAAAAGTATAGTTCGTATATCTCACAAAACAATCGATAAATGTGTTCAGAATGCACACAACACATACACATGTTTTGATAAGCGTACATTCACCTAAACAAATAGCTTCAACTGTACTCTTTTGGCGGTTCTTTTTGAGCGCGAATGTATCTACCTTTATATATACAGAATATCATGCTCAGTACTCGCTAAAAGCCAACGAACGAAGGCATATTTCCAAGGTCGGCCATTTTGTTAACGACACTTCTTAATTAATAATTAAGGTAAACGTTTAATCAGGGCAACAAAACATGGTAATTTAATCTTCTCTGACTCACGAATAATTCGAAGCGCGTCCATTGGGCGCAGTTAAATCAACAATAAAGAATAAACACTTCCTATGGAGGTGTGAGTTGTACTGAGATACTTTTACCTGTTTTTATGTAACGTCAGAGTCGCTATGCTATAGACCCTTATATATAAATGTATAGGTCTTGTATTTGTCAACTATCATCGGCTCATTATACGTCTCCACCATAGATTTCCCAATACAGGAGATGGGGCAAGCCGCGTTTTTAAGTGCGACAAATGTAAGCTCAACGAGCATACACTGGCTGCCAGTTTACGCTCTGTGAGACGAGTCAAGACGCACGAATATTAGAAGAATTACCGTTTGTCCAAAATGCATCCTGTGCAATTGTAACATGCCATCATCGCAATGAATCAGTAAATTTACCAAGAAATATAATAACTTTTCACAGGTAAGAACCAAAAAGATATTGCGACACTGGGACTGCCTATAAACTTGGTGGCTTGTCCAGTCTAATTGTATATTCGGATGTCTGTGGTCTGCACCGAGGGGCACGAGCCTACCCGTAAAGGGTGAATAGACCTTAGTCGTCCACGCGGGCCCAGTGCGGATTGACCGACTTCACGCACACTTTGAATACATATCTTCGCATGCATCCGCAGGTTTCCTCACGATGTTGTCTTTCACCGTAAAATATTTTTACAAGTCCCTCCGGTCTGAGTGCCATTTATTTCAGGCATAGGCTGTTGATCCATGGTTTTTTCTTACATTTTGGGCTCGTGTGGAGTTACAGTTTATCTAGGTGGCACTGAGTCATCTAGGTAGGTACGACCGCAGTGCCAGATATTTAAAGACAAATAGAAGTATTTTGCACTCCTATTTTTAGGGTTCCGTAGCCAAATGGTAACGGTAACGGAACCCTTATAGATTCGTCAAGTCTGTCTGTCTGTCCGTCCGTATGTCACACCCTTTTGTCTCCGAAACTATAAACACTACACTATTCAAAACTTTGTAAGTGTATATATTCTGTAAATCTCTATTAGGTTATGACAAGAAACTTGAAAAAAATATTTTGGAGTTCCCCATTCATTGAACTGAAACTCAAATTTTTTTTATTTTTTTGTTTTGGATGAGGGCACTGTAGCTAGTAAAATTACCGGGTATGAGTGACCTAACATGTGTCGTCTCGGGTGACGAGTGCATTGGGGTGGTTTCTATGTATAATTTATATATTTACAAAAAAGTAGATACGTATATTTATCTGCCTGAAATTGGGGCTAGATGGCGTTGTGTGAATGTCAGTTGATATTTATTTATAGCCCATAACTGCAAAGACGTCGAATTTCTAATTAAAATTAAAATTTAGAATCTCAGTGCAACAGGGTGTTGAACATAACGCCCAAACCATTGTCTCCATTCTGTCTCCTAAACGACTAAAGGCGTAGAAAAACTGCAAAGTGACTTTAATCAACTGAAAGAGCATTGAATAAAGTTTCATTTAACGTTCACTGATATTATAAAAACGAATGACAAGGCGTAGACGATGGAATGGCGCAATAACTACTAAAGGATTTGCCTTGAGTGCAAAATTTTAATTTCTAATTGACTTTTTCTTGTTAATTTCGAGTAGAACTGACTTTCACACAAGTGCTGAGGAATAAGGTTAGTTGCTTTAAGTCTAGATGGCGTTTAATCTCATCATCATCAGCTCATTAAACGTCCCCACGAGGGGCACGAGCCTACCCGTAAAGGGTGTTTGAGGCCGCTTAGTCGTCCACGCGGGCGCAGTGCGGGTTGGACACGAGCGTATTAAATTAATTACAATATTTGCAGAAATTTATTTTAATAAGTTAGACTGATCTAAATATTTATACATCGGAGCATTATTGAAAATATATTTATTATATTTTTATTCTGTAGATTGTTTTAATAAGAATTTTACAAATTATATGTACGTTATCGACGCTCTGACATCATCTGACACAACATTGTGAGGAAACCTTCATGCACGCCTGGGAAGAAATTAAAAGGTTTTGCGTGAAGTCGTCCAATCCGCACTGGGCCGCGTGGACGACTAAGGCCTAATCACCCTACACGGGTAGGCTCGTGCCCTCGTGGGGACGTTTAATGAGCTGATGATGATGACTTAAAAAAAATGAAATTTAAAATTCATTACAAAATAATGCTAACATTATATCTCGATATTAAACTATAAATGTTGACTAAGTCATGAATAGTAGTAAAAATTACGTAATCCAAGCAATATCATTTAAACTTACGGCGGTAAGAGATGACGATACGGCATTTCCCAGGCAGTTAAGTCGGATAAATGTCAAGTGCAGCTATTCCCAGTACTTGTTACAGTATAAAGCTTTACTGTTTAATCTAAATGAAGCACATATCTTAAAGATCAGCGCCATTTGTTTTATTTTATATTATTAATTTAACCCTTTAATTGCGGAGTCTTCGATAAAACAGTTCTTTGGATGTACGAGTGTTTGATTCGAAAGGACGTTAAATATCGTCAATCACTGGAATGTTTTAAAGGATAAATGTTTGAGAATAAAACAAACAATTATAGATCAATCAAAAGTTTTTGCCAGTGAGTTTTCACTCCAATTTCACTTTCATATGCTCATCATGAAAAGTGATGTTGGAAAACCCGTCGCAGTCTAGCCGGCTGAAGAATCTATATGCTAGACAGGGACCATTTTGTCTACTCAGACAAAACGTTCCCCGTCTAATAATAATTATATAATTAACTAAGTTATATTTATATTATGTGACATTTTTTTATATACACTCTTTAATAATCATCAGCTCATTAACGTATCCACAAGGGGTACGAGCTACACGTACAGGGTGTTTAAGCCATTGTCGTCAACGGGCCCAATTGCAGATTGGCCAACACAACCTTTGAATCTCTTCGAGCGTGCGCAGAGTTCTTCACGGTGTTTTCCTTCACGTGAAAGCGTCGGCTACGTACTATATATCGAAAATTTTATACATTGGTAGTGGTAGAATTTGAACCTTAGCCCTCCCAGTAGGCAACAGTCCACACCATTGGGCCACCGAAACACTTCAAACTTTTTTTATTGCTTTATATTTTACATTGCCAAATAAGAATTTATAATAACAGAAGAGAACTTCTTGTGTAGGGTTTCTCTTCGAGAATTCTCGAACCGAGAATTCCGGGAAATTTTGCCTTACTCGAGACGAAAAAAGTGGTCGAGAAATCGAGAAATCGAGAATTCAGTCAAAAAATTAAAAACTTGATAACGCGCTTGCGTTCTCGTTGCGGCTCTGCCACGCGTCGTGCGAAATTAAATGAATAATTTGTCCTATTAGAGGAGGGCACCGAAATTTGATATTTCACACGGTCGTTGTAATTATTAAGATTTGAGTTCCTCTCAGGAAGACTCAGCTAATTACGTTTCTGAAAAACGTTTCTAATACGTTATACTAGAGTACATAATAGAAAACGAACGTGTTTCTCTTGTCTGGAAACTTTGTGACAAAAATACGAAACCGATTGTCAGATGATGCTATAAATGCCCTTGTATTTTTAAAGGCTTATTTTCTTAATGATAACGTGACATCGTGGGTTAGCTTTTGAAGCAGTTTCCGCTTTAAATTGTGATTGTAATTGGTCTTAAGATTTTTAATGATTTATTAGATTTTTATGTTTACTTACGTAAAGACTCCATTTACTTATAACAAATATTGAAAAGTTGATACAAAGACTAAACTAAGGAACATGTACCTTACTGTTACTCGTAATTATTAAGCTAGTCTGATTGTTATTTTTTATAAGGAATTAAACTGTCGTTTTATGCTACGTTGAAAAGTTTGTAGTACAGACTGAGACTAAAATAAATTATTTAGTATGTAAGGTACTAAGTTTCATTGTGGTGACATGATGACATTGTTTTTAGAAGATATTTTATTTGTTTTTTTTTTCAAAGAAAAAGACTATTTAGTATATTTGTTTGTAGAAACTAGAAATAATGATAAGAAGATCTCGCTAGAGTTTTTTCGCTTAATTAAAGTTTTCTATAGTTAAATTAAACTCACATGAAACTAAAAATAAACGTTGGTCATTGATTAATGTTGAATATTGCATAAAAAGTATAGTTTTATTGTTAAATCAAATATGTTTTGAGCTTTTCAATATTTCTCGACAACCCGAGAATTCCCGGGAAATAGTGGTCGAGAATTCTCGTGCTCCGAGAAATAAAAAAGGTCGAGAAATGAGAAACCCTATTCTTGTGGTTGTATTGTCTCTTGTTTTTGGAATTGTCATGCCATCTTTGTCAACAAATAAATGTTTATTTTTCTTTTTTATTTTTAAATAGTTTAGGACAAACAATTATTTAAAAAGTATAGATTCGTGACATGCTCAAAACAATCGTAAAAAGTGTTCCGGATGCAGTGACAGCACACATACACATATTTCGGACACATTTACCTAAACAAAAGAGTACAAACTGTACTCTCTTCGGCGGTTCGTTTTTGAGGCACGGATGGCGTATCTACTTTTTTTTATATAAATATCCACTGACATTCACACACTTCACATTCGCCATCTAGTCCCAAATTAAGCGTGAAGCCTGTATTATGGGTACTAAACAACGGATAAATATACTTATATACATTTTTTTTTTGTAAATACATACATATTATACATAGAAACACCAGACCATTACGAACAGACATGTTCATGCACACAAATGTTTGTACTGCCGGGATCGAACCGGAACCCTTGGTGTTGCAGCCGACCTCTCAACCGCAACACCAAATGGGTCGTCACTTTTATATATACAGAATACCATTGAGGGCAAAGGTAACTTTTGTGGATTTGTGTATTTGCCAGATACAACCTGTCTCACTCTCCCACGAAGATATACGCAGAAGTAAAAAGAAATCATGAATAAATCAGTTAAACTAATCTATAGGACATGTGTATACGGTGATCAAGATAGATTATACTTTCCATGTTGCTCCATAGGCACCAAAGAAATACATCGGCCATTACTGGATGAGACATTACGTATTACATTACATAGTTACACTTGCAATACATTTGATAAAAATAGTTCTTTCCTCAAAACATTTATCCATTTGTATAGAAACACAATGTTTTAGTTTCTTTCATACTAGCGAACCGCCCCAGCTTCCCATGGTGCAATGCTGATACTAACTGTACTACAGGAAAACTGTGAACGTTGTATTGCCGCCCCCCCATCCGGCGGCCGGTACCGCCGCAAACGCTACTTCCCGCTAATTTTTAAATCTGTTACATCTTCGAAAATATTCATTGAAATCATATGCTGTAAAGGGCCATATAGATTTATGTTAAATAAACAATGAGTAAAAGATTTAATTGGTTAAGGATTAATGCTATATTGGTGAAAATCGTTTCGAAATGTAACCATTATTATATGTCGTAAAAAGTAAATGACAATAAATGATATTGTGGGATATCCGAGATAAACATATACCATTTCTGTAGACCTTTGTAATGTGTACAATACTTAGTAAATTAAATAAATAATAAATAAATATCCACTGACATTCACACAGCGCCATCTAGTCCCAAGTTAAGCGTGAAGCCTGTATTATGGGTACTAAACAACGGATAAATATACTTATATACATTTTTTTTTGTAAATACATACATTTATACATAGAAACACCAGACATTACAAACAGACATGTTCATGCACAAATGTTTGTACTGCCCGGGGATCGAACCCGGAACCCTTGGTGTTGCAGCCGACGTCTCAACCGCTACACCAAATGGGTCGTCAAAAATTACTTTTAAAAAATTATTTTGATAAATTGTAGGATTCAGCCTGCGTTTGCACTGTATAAGCGAAAAAATGAAATTATTTACGACATCACATCAGAAACCTCATTAGGTTGAGATTGCATCGAATGTTGTATTTTTTCGAATGTTGAACAGAAATAATAGAACGGTAACATTATTTTTTGAGCGTCTTTGAAACGTTCGAATAGTATGGTAAACAAACCATAGTATTTGAAAACCGATTTGTTTTAAAGTTTAAACATTTATATCAAATACAGGTTTACCTAGTTCAGGCAAAAAAGTGTATCTATATCTAAGTTAAATATGAGGTTGTACTGTATTTCTGTGTTTTGAAATTAAATAATATTTTAATTGATTGGATATGGCACTTCCAGTCTCCGCAACCCGCGGCATCACAAACGTCACACAAGCCTTTGATAAATGCGCGTTCGCGAATTTCATTTTTCCACATCAAATTTGTTTTTATCTCTTGTCATTGGTATCAATTTCGCGTATCATCTGCGGCCGCGATCACTGCGAGTTTCGCCTAATGCGTTTTATTGAAAAGTCATTTTTTAGGCTAATCCTTTGTAAGGCAGTGGGTGGGTTGCCAATGTATTTTAAATTTTTATGTCTTTTTGTTAAGATCGGTTTTGAATAGGGCTTTGTTAGTATCCACCTAGCTTACAGTGTTGCAGTGCAATGCATAAACTTTCTTAAATACGTTGGAGACTATTGTTGAATTAAAAAATAATTAGGTTGCTCAGGATGGTGATAGCGCTCTTTGGGGCGGCCTATATTCAGGAGTGGACGAGAATTGGCTGATTTATTGATTTGGCTAACCTCACTTTTACAATAAATTGAATAGAATGACTGCGATGTATTCACCCTGATATGTGAATTGATATTCAAATAAAGTATAAATGGTTTTTTCTTACTCAGTAAATTCTATCTTAAGAATCTTAGCTTATTTCACATAAAACAGAGTTAATGTCAAATATACCTAACAGGTTATATTCGTATAACATTTAGGGAGTACCTACAAGGGAAAAGTAATGCGATCTTGCTGCACATAGTAAAAGTAATAAGAAATATATTAAAATACGATTAAGTTATTAAAAGTTGGGTACGAGAGATTTAAGATATTTTGTGGTGACGTCATCATCTCATTAAACGTCCCCACCGAGGGGCACGAGCCTACCCGTATAGGGTGTTTAGGCCTTAGACGTCGACGCGGGCCCGTGCGGGTTGGACGACTTCACGCTGAACCTTTTAATCTCTTCGCAGGCGTGCGCAGGTTTCCACAATGTTTTCCTTCAACGTAAGAGCTTCGGTTAGCGTACATATAATTTCGAAAATTCCAAAACACATTTTACGTGGCGGGATTTGAACCTCAGCCCTCCCGGTAGGAGGGCAATAGTCCACTATTGAGCCAACGTGTGTTGAGAAAATAATTACTACCTACTGTTGTTTCCTTCAACACTTCATCTGTCATGGTCAGGCGTATCACTTACCACCAGGTGTGTCTTCACTTCACTCAATGTCATGAAAAAGCATAATAATTATGTTCTGGTAATAACCAACAACCGTTAAGGTCTACCTATTAAGGTAAAGGAACAAAATATAGTTCTGCCAGGAGCTAACAATAATAGAGTCTCCTGTCTACCCTTTATAAATTAATATTGCTATTTCATTTCATCCCTAAATAAGCAAGCCATTTCCTCGGGGAAACACTTTAACGTGACATACGGACTATCATCCATCATTTAATATCTTAATGTACCCAGATATATTTTGGTTGTTTCGATAAATTATAAAAGAATATTATTAAAATAGGGAGGCCTTTGTTCAGCAGTGGATTTAAGACTCCAATGATAAGTAAATATCCACAGATATTCACACAGCGCCGTCTAGTCCCAAACTAAGCATTAGCCTGTAATATGGATACTAAACAACGGATAAGCACATATATACACTTTTTTAAATACATACATAATTTTAAGATAGAAAACAACCACACCATACACCACTAACACATATATCATGATGATGACTTTTGTTGTACCACGGGGAATGTAACTATCAAACTCTTAAAAATTACTACAATTTATAACAGATTTTGAGGAATTACACCAATAATTCCTGAAATCTGATTTCCTATTTTTTCATCCTAAAATTTTCTGAAATAAATTATCTTGAGTCATAAGGTCTCCCATTGAATTTCAAGAATATTTAAATACTTATTTTATTTTTTTCGATACAACACAATAATGTGCGACATACAACATGATAATAAAAAAAACGATTTTTCAATCCAACTTAATCTTTTATTATTATTTTAACTTACAACAAGATATTTCTTATCTGATTCCATTAAATTTTACCAGTGTGTATCTTGTTACTAGTTTTGATAAAAATACATAAATAAAATTATAATTTGTCTACGAGGCTAAAAGAATGTACGCCTTTGAGTTGCTATTTTTGCTCATTAAACGTCCCCACCGAGGGGCGCAAGCCTACCCGTATAGGGTTAATCACAACCACACACGCACAACCTTTGAATGTCTTCGCAGGCGTGCGCAGGTTTCCTCACGATGTTTTCCTTCACCGTAAAAGCGTTGGATTACGTACATATATTTTCGAAAAATTCGAAAACACATTGGCACGTAGCGGGATTTGAACCTCAGCCCTCCCGGTAACAGTCCACACCATTGAGCCACCGAGTTGCTATCTATGTAATAAATAAACTCCAAGAACAGTGTTAAATTATTTACGGATATTCACGATCAAGTCTTCTTTGTAATGAACTTCGCTCTCACGGGATGAGGCATTTTCCCCGCTTTCTGACTGCAAATGCTTAAACACTTGCATTGAGTGACGGGAGCTCCCACGTGGGAGAAATAACACATGAAGTGCGTTTACAATTGAAATAAAATTGGACACTTCGTTGAAGGTCTTTCTATATTCTGATGACCCATTTGGTGTTGCGGTTGAGATGTCGACTGCAACACCAATGGTTCCGGGTTCGATCCCCAGGCAGTACAAACATTTGTGTGTATGAACATGTCTGTTTGTAATGGTTTGGGAGTTTTCTATGTATGATATGTATGTATTTACAAAAAAAAATAAGTATGTTTATCCGTTGTTTAATACCCATAAAACAGGCTTCACGCTTAACTGGCGGCTTAGATGGCGCTTTGTGAATGTCAGTGTATATATATCCACTAATAATAACAAATATTTTGTTATTATTATATATTTCAACACAATATATGACTATGTTTATCAGTTGTTTTGTATAAGCAAAGCTCCTCGTTTAAATTGGGGTATATGGCGCTGTGTGAATGACAGTAGATACGTATTTATTTAAATCTATTTATTTCATTAACTATCACACTAATATTATAAAGGCGAAATTTTGATATGCAGTTATTTGCACCTGGATTAATATAGGTTACGTTTTAGTGCGGGAGAAATATCATCATCAGCTCATTAAACGTCCCCACCGAGGTACGAGCCAAGAGCCATCGGTTCTGCGACATACGTGACCAGCCCACTGCCACTTCAACTAGCCGATTCGGCGGGCTATGTCGGTAACTTTAGTTCTCATAAGGATTAAATCATGTCTGATCTTACCGCTAAGAGGGACTCTGAGCATGGCTCGCCACAATGCGCGTTGAGCGACTTTGAACTTGTGAACCAACCCCCATGTCTCAGCTGCGTATATTAGCACGGGCATGACGCGTTGCTCAAAGACTTCTTAAGTATATACAAATCTATTTAAATGTCGTAATGAAAATGTCAGTAAGAATAGCAATAGTTTATAATTCATCATCATCATCATCAGCTCATTAAACGTCCCCACCGAGGGGCACGAGCCTACCCGTATAGGGTGATTAGGCCTTAGTCGTCCACGCGGGCCCAGTGCGATTGGACGACTTCACACACAACCTTCGAATCTCTTCGTAGGCGTGCATGAAGGTTTCCTCACGATGTTTTCCTTCACCGTAAGAGCGCCGGATAACGTACATATATTTTCGAAAATTCGAAAACACATTGGTACGTGTCGGGATTTGAACCTCAGCCCTCCTGGTAGGAAGGCGACAGTCCACACCACTGAGCCACCGACGCTCTCAAAGTTTATAATTATCTTCACGAAATCCTGGATCCTTTCTAGCTCAGTGAAGCTGTGATGGTAATCAGTTATCAACAGCAAAAAAGTACACCTAAACACAAAACCTGCGTCATCACCCCATGGTATAATAAGGATCATCTTCATCATAATTACAGCCTTATCCTTACATTATTATATCCGCTGCTGAACGTGCCACCTTCGCCTGCGACAATAATGTAAGTTCCTTAATACCCGACTTTTTATAAATTTAATCGATTTTTAACATACTTTACATTATTTTACTTTGACTACGTAAAACTGTTGGAATTTGTAGTAATATGTTTTTAAGATCTTTGATAATTACAAATTTGTGTGGTAAAAAAAAACAATTTTTGACAGTTCTCTGCAAGACCCCGAACCTCTAAAATATAAATTAATCCAGTTAAGATTATCTATGTAAAGTAATAAGCTTATAAAATGAACACACACTTTTAGTTAAGCGTTTGCCCTCATTCCTCAATCGGCTAATGAACTCAGAGTGTTCGCAGCACCGGCCCTTCAGTTCATTTATATGTCGTCCGTCATCCGAGATCCTCATTAATCTTGGCCCTTGATAGCCCTGGATGGGCCGCAACAATAACTAGTGGAGCGGGTAATTACTTATTTTGAGGGAAAAGGAAATGTGCGAAGTTAGAGTAAACTTACGCTTACGGGGTTGCAATACTTTTAACCCTTTGACCGCCAATGACGCCTTAAAGCGCCAGATACAATAGATTTTCTTTTGTGTCTTGATTCCCGGCGTTCAATGGGTTAACCGACTTCAAAAAAGGAGGTTACTCCATTCGACCAAACGAGTATATATGCTTTTTTATGTTTCTTCGCAGATATCTTCGTCGTGTAAGAACCGATTTTGTAGAACAATTTTTTGATGGAAAGAGGATACTTCAGAGGTGGTCTCATTATAAGGTAGTTAGAGTCTGGCGATGGCAGACGGCAAAATAAAGGAAACTTTATTTTAATGTTTATTTTCGGATATCTCCAGCATCTAAGAACCGATTCTGATGATTATTTTTGATTCATAAATGAAATTTTAAAAGAAGTCTCATGATTAAGAAGTCAGGGTTAGATAAAGGCAGACCAGAGAAATCGAAGGGAACTTTCAAAATAGATGGGGCGGAAAGGTTCTCAAGTGGTGTATCGGAAAACGAAGCGTAGGCCGACCCCCAACCAGATAGACGAATGACCTGGTTAAGAGGGTGGGTAACCGATGGATGTCAACTGCAAGGGATCGTCTCGCGTGGAAATCATTAGGGGAGACCTTCGATCAGCAGTCGATGTTTCAGATTGTAATGATGAAGCGCAAGATGCACTTAATGGTAAGTAATCATCTTCGTGGTATGCTTTATTCAAGTGTAACCATCGATCGTTTACTACTTTGATAGCTGCTTGAAAAATATGAAAGCAAGAAAATATTTAATTTCTGTCATTAAAAATTAACAAAATATTTTCAATTTCATAAAAGTAAACTTAATACTTACTTAGAGCGTCGGTGGCTCAGTGGTGTGGACTGTCGCCTTCCTACCGGCAGGGCTGAGGTTCAAATCCCGACACGTACCAATGTATTTTCGAATTTTCGAAAAATATATGTACGTTATCCGACGCTCTTACGGTGAAGGAAAACATCGTGAGGAAACCTTCATGCACGCCTGCGAAGAGATTCGAAGGTTGTGTGTGAAGTCGTCCAATCCGCATTGGGCCCGCGTGGACGACTAAGGCCTAATCACCCTATACGGGTAGGCTCGTGCCCCTCGGTGGGGACGTTTAATGAGCTGATGATGAAACTTAATACTTACTACTATTTCTCATTTCCTCTCTAAACTAGATGTTATTCTCGAAAGCTAACCACATTTGCTTGGGGAACGAAATAATGTAATGACCTAGAAATTCAGCCCTTCAGCTACACCGCTCTATTGATCCCATGCGATGAGTTAGCAAAGGGAAGTAGTGCGTTACTGACGTTTCTAGAACCGTTCTGTGGAATTTCTATAATCATCTAGATATGTATGTATTGTTACTGTTGTCTTCCGATCTGGAGGTTGCAGGTTAGAATCCTGCCACGTATAGCGCAAAAGATATCCCAAATGGCGGCCTTCGATACAAGATTGAGAAAACTTTTATAAGTTTTTTATGATTCTAAGTAAAGGACGGTCAAGACGCTCACCTGATGGTAAATGATACGCCTGACCATGACAGAGCGGCCTTGATGAAGACCGACAACTCATGGACAGTTATTATTCATCATCAATGCTCCACTACGCCCGACACTCGAGGCAACAGATGTAAGGTCTCTTATACCCGGCAATTTCACTAGCTACACTACTCTCATACGACACAGAAGTGCAAAGCCCTCGTATTTCATGGACGATATCTGGTACTGCGTACTACCTAGACGACTCAGTACCGAGACCTAGTAGAGAGAGAGTGTTTCAATCTCTCTCTCTTCTCTCTTCAATATCGCAGTCCACTGCTGGACATAGGTCCCCCATTTTGCGCAGATATCCCGGTCCTCCGCTTTTCTCAGCCAGCTCCCACCAGCGACCTTTCCGCAGTCGTCGGTCCAATAGAATAATGAAATTCAAAAAGTGTCACAAGTAGTTAAGCGTAACAAAATATTAGAACTTCGCGCGTCGCGCCACGTCACGCCTAGGTTGACGGGCCAACAGGACAGTTTTGCGGTAAGTAATGACAGTACTGTTATCATTTTCCGCCAACA
>PQWD01014404.1:0-22228 GCA_019425675.1 Leucinodes orbonalis
CTTAGAGTACATGTATTATCATCATCTTCATCATGACTACAGTCTTATTAATAGATTGCTACATAAGGCCTTCCATAATGATTTTCACTTGGACCGATCCTTAGCAGTCGACATCCACTGGCTACCCGCCACCTTAACCAAGTCATCGATAAATCTAGAAGGTAGTTCGCTCACGATTTTACTAATGAATGTTAACCATTGATTAACAATTTGAAGATTGGCTACAATTCTCACCTGCGCGCCATTCTGGACTAGGAGCTTGACAACCGGCTCTTGTCCTGCAAGCGAAGCGATGTGCAAAGCAGTGTTCCCTTTCTTGGTGGCCGCGTCGATTGCTGCTCCTCTATCCAGGAGTTCGCGCACCACCTCCACATGGCCATCCTTGGACGCCAAATGGATTGCATTCAAGCCGTTCTGGAATGATAACAAATTATATACCATGAGAGTGCAAACAATCTTACCGTCATATCTTAACCAAAAAGTTATTCCAAAATGTGTGATAGGCCCAATCTTTTCATATCTTTACTATGCTGGAGGCCTGTGCCTCAGCAGTAGGCTTATGGTGATGATAAAGAATAAATATCTTAAAATAAAAATATATAAATATCCACAGAAATTCACAAACCGCCATTTAGCCCAAACTAAGCATTAGCATATAAAATGGATACATAACAACGGATAAACATAATTATATACTTTTTATTGGAAATACATACATATTAAACATAGCGGAGGACCGGGATATCGGGCACAGAATGGGGAGGCCTATGTCCAGCCGTGGACTGCGATAGGTTGAATAGATACATAGAAAACACCCAGACCAATACAAACAGACATGTTCATGCACACAAATGTTTGTACTGCCCGGGGATCGAACCCGGAACCGTAAGTGTCATAGCCGACGGCTCAACCCTTACACCAGATGAGTCGTCAATTTACAAGAAACACGGCTCCTAACAAAAGATGTAGGATAGGCAACTAAATTAATATCTATGTTAAGATAACAGATTGGTCTAACGCGATGCTTAGTAATGTTTTGACGAGAACGGGATGACGATATCGTTGACTTGGTAAGTGATACGCCTGCCCATGAAAGGTGCAATGTGGAACGAAACCAATCAGCGTAGATAGTTATAATTTCCGTCAACACTGAATGCGTCCATCACTTTAGACCCCAATAATTCCATTAGCCACAATACACTCTCCCAGAAATACACAACACCAGTCACTTTTGCTCATATTCCACGGAAATATTTGCCATCATCATCAGCTCACTAAACGTCCCCACCAGAGCGCACGAGCCTACCCGTATAGGGTGTCTAAGCTTTAGTCGTCCACGTAGGCCCAGTGCGGATTGGACGACTTCACGCACAATCTTTGAATCTTTTCGCAGGCGTGCGCAGGCTTCCTCACGATGTTTTCCTTCACCGTAAGAGCGTTGAATAACGTACATATAATTTCGAAAATTCCAAAACACATTGGTACGTGGCGGGATTTGAACCTCGGCCCTCTTTCAACCAAGTGAAATTATCATATGCTACAAAAATTGTTCGCAATGCACAAGATTTACTGTGCAGAAAATTGAATAGGGCTGTGGAAAAACGGTGAGTTTTCTCACCCTCGCCAACAGTTCTGGCAACGCTGGGCAAATAAAGAAATACAATGTTAATGGCTCGAAAATCTAGCCTTCCCTTGGCTAGGGGCCAGCTGGTTCAATATTTGCTTGTCCGTATAGAATTTCTGACTAAACAACTTTTGTTGGAAATTCATCGTAAATACTATACATTTTTTTTGCGTTTGTATACCGAAATTGATACATTTCAGTTCACAATTGCCTCTCTGATTGAGGTGTTTTGTATCAGTGAATACGGCCGAAATAATATAATGATTGAGCCTTCCGCTTTTACTCAAATATTTTCCTATTTGTGTCCATTTGTTTGTATGTTATTTATAAATAAATAAAATAAATATCCACTGACAAACACACAGCACCATCTAGCCCCAAACCAAGCGAAAGCAAAAGCGAAGCCTGTAATATGAGTTCTAAATGTACTTATATACTTTTTTGCAAATACATACATATTATACAAAGAAACACCCAGACCATACAAATAGACATGTTCATGCACACAAATGTTTGTATTGCCCGGAAATAGCACCTGCAACCTTTGGTGAAACTCGAACTCACAATCGAGAAATTCTTAGTCCAATCAAGTCTTTCCAAGATTTTTTTTGAATTGTCAAATTCTATAAAATAAGTTAAAAACTAGTTGGAACCTATCACCGGGTTGGAGAGTTAGTACTCCAGAGAAAGTTCCGGCAAGAAATTCTGACTTCTAGACCAATGCCATCAATTTGAAAACAGTTATTTTGTAATACTCCTTAACCTCTTGAAATAGGATTGCAAAACAAATGGTCGACAATTCAGAATCGATGGAATCTAATAATTTCGTGAAAATCATACTATGTAATGTTAATTCTACACATTAAAAACGTTTGTTTGGGTTCCACCAAGCCCTCAAACATGGTTCGTGACTCCAAAATGGCGTGTCTACAATTCCATATTCAGAAAATAAGGCCGAGTCAACTATGGATCAAAATGGACTTTAACCCAGCAGGCTTAAGCTTTATTTAGCTCAGATGGCAAAGGTAAAGAATTTTCGCAAATTGCTGTAGATTGTGTTATAAAAGTTTTTATTATGGTTATTATTTCATGACGTCTAGCGGGCTGCTGAAAGGAAAGCAACGTTAAAGGGTTACGTTTTGCGGTAAAATAAAAACTTTATAATGTTAATTAATGCGACACAAAGAATACATGGTGTACTAAGCCGCCACTTAGTACACTCGTATATGTAGCTTATAATGACTTGTCTCGTAGAAATCCATTGGAATACCAGATATTTGTGTATGTATAATGCATTTGTGTATATTCAGGATGAGAGTACTATACCTTGTAAATAATTGGCTTATAATTTTAAGGCCGTATTCTAGAATGAGACTCGACAAATATGGTTGATAAAAAAAATTGGTTTTTATCCCCATAGTTTAGAAATTGAGTTTCAGTTCAATGTATGGGAACTCCAAATAAATTAACTTTTTTCAAGTTCCTTATTAAAACCTAATAGCGGTCACAGAATACATATACGTACAAAGTTTGAATAGTGAAGTGCTTAAGTTTCGGAGAAAAAGGGGGATGTGATATTCGGACGGACGGACAGACAGACTTGACGAATCTATAAGGGTTTCGTTTTTTTGCCATTTGGCTACGGAACCCTAAAAAATACCTCAATCATGAAAATAAAATATATAAAACTTACCGCGTTGCTGACGTTGATGTCAACACCTTGCTCCAGAAGGCTTATGATCTTCTCGATGTGGCCAGCACGCGCGGCCCGTAGGAAGGCCGTGCTGGCATCCGCCTGGAGACAAGAAAGCATGCTTTTAATACACAGCCATCTTGTAGTGGTTATTCGGATTGAACTATCAGACTCATCATCAGGTCTCCCCTTATCGATCCATCCATCTGCTACTCGCATCTGAACAGAATCGGTGGATCTGGCTGGGATTGATTACGTTTGACTGCCATCTCACCTGATGGTGACGATGCAGTCTAAGATGTATCACGCAAACTCAAAAAATGCCAATTCACTCTTGTCTTTAAACCCCTAAATTGTATGTATCGGGAAACACAGACGCAGGAAGGTCATTCCACTGCCTTGCAGTTCGGACGATGGAACGAATGATCTATTGCCGTTACGTGGTCGCCTATGAGGAACTTTTCCACCCCTCCGGCCAACGGTTTTAAACAACGATCGCCTTATTGTAACGAGGGATGTTGCTGATTTTTTCCCATCAGCGGATGCGAATGCGGATGCGGAGTTTTGAATGCTGACATCCGCGGATGCGCATGCGGATGCGGAGTTTTGAAGGCTGACATCCACGGATGCAAATTTTTAGGATATTATTTAAATGAAATCGATTAATGAAGAATTAAAACAATGACAACTTAATTATTTACATTTGTATTGTAATCCAATCAACATAAGTACTTATTTTTATATTAAACACCGACTGTCGCTCCTAATAACTACTACTACTAATCGCTCCCATTGGTCATTGCCATGTGCGACCGGCTCGCGGCAATCGCCGGGCTCGCCCAATTTCTTTCTTGACGCCTACTTGCATGATATTCACATATGCATGAAAATCCGCACTGATTAATGCGGATGCAGATGCAGATGTCCAAATAAATGCGGAAGTTCCGAATTTGCGGATGCGGATGCGAATGTTCGCAACAACCCTAATTGTAACTACTGAATTTCTTGCTGGATTCTACTCAGTAGAAAACTATGGGATCAGTAGTAGTGTCATTTGACATTCATAAATGTTCTTTATAGACCAAAACCGATAAAGACTTTTTGGTTCTGATTGGCAAACGGAACCACAAGCCTGTGAAACACGGAATCATTTTTATTTACAAACGATAAGGTGATTCAGCCTGCAATATCTTAAGTCGGCTCATCCAACCTCCATCGGTAACCTTCCTCGAGTTCAGAGAAGGAAGTCCGACAGAATAATATTTTATAATATTTCATTTAATAGCTACTAATACTTGAAATCATTATCAGAAATAACAAAACAAAAAAAAGAAACTTACCTATATATGAACGTTCCGTCATATAATTTGATCATAAAAACAATATGATAGATGTACATAAAATTTACAAGAATCCAAGCCGCAAGTCCTAGATTTTATGATCTACGTCATTTCTTTTTATTACAGCAATTCGAGAACAAAAAGGGTCGACATTACGGCAGCCCCTCAATAAAAAGCAGTATTAGCAAGAATGACAAGAGTTGAAATAAGAGACGATAGTAAAACAAAATAGCTAAAATGGCTGACAGCTTACCTACAGATAGTTAGTAGTAACTGTCATATAATACACTTTTGATATCATCTATTAGATATGTTATACATATACTTTTTATCTTATTATGTTACAGTACGCATATCCAGTAATTTCACTGCATTTCTGACACTACTCGGAACTAAACTAAGTACTTATTTATCAATCAATCAATATGCACAGTTCATCGGTAGGGTAAGGCCTTGCAATGGTAGCCATAACCCACCACTGATTAGCGGGGTTTAACGAACACTACCAAAGCATGGAAAGGCCGGCAACGCATTTCAGTGCCCTCTGTTATTGCAAATGTACATGGGCGGCGGTGTCATTTACTATCAGATGAGCCGTCTGCTCGTTTGCCTGCTATAACATAAAAGAAAGACTTGAGATATTTTAAAACTTTTCATTAATTTTAACGACCCATCTGGTGTAATAGTTGAGACGTCGGCTATTACGGGTTTCGGATTCGACCCCCGGGCAGTAAACATTTGTGTGCATGAACATATCTGTTTGTATTGGTCTGGGTTTTTTCTATGTATAATATGTTTGTATTTACAAAAAATGATATCTTTTGTTTAGTGGCCATATAAAGAATAATATATAGAAGTAGAAAAAAACACTTATAATTAAATGTTTACACATTAAGTCCGTAATCCGTATATAAAAAATACTAAATCATAAAGTTTCAATTCCAGAATAAATGCAATCCACCAAAAAACATTTCTAACGTATTCAATTTCAAAAGTTACTAGGGGTGGCAAAAATGTTTAGCCTACTAGCGGCAAATTTTTAAATCCGCCATTGCTCTCCATAGCACGTTAGCTTTAAGCTAGAATGCCAGAGATATTACGCATGTAAAGTGTGTTAAAGATAGTTTTGGAAGAATTTTAACTGATAACGAAAGCATAAAGCGACGCTGGGAAGAATATTTTGAAAGGTTGATGAATGAGGAAAACGATGGGATCACGGTTTGGTAAATCCACCACTGAATATAGGTTTAGTCAGAGAGATTAGTGTGGATGAAGTGAAAATGGCCATAAGGAGTATGAAGAATGGCAAAGCGGTTGGACCGGATGGTATACCAGTTGAAGTATGGAAAATATTGAGTATGGATGGGTGGCACTGGCTGAGTTTATTTTTCGGTAAGTTGTTGCATGAGGAAGTGATACCAGATGAATGGTGCAACAGTACGTTGGTACCTATATTCAAAAACAAAGGGGATGTCCAAGATTGCAGCAACTACCGGGGAATAAAGCTCATGTCTCATACGATGAAAGTTTGGGAAAGAGTAATAGAAAGAAGAATAAGAGAAGAGAGTGAAATAACACAGAACCAGTTTGGATTCATGCCGGGAAGAGGGACAACGGATGCCATTTTCAGTGTTCGCCAACTCTGTGAAAAGTACAGACGTGTGCATAGAAATCTGCATATGGTATTTATAGATTTAGAAAAGGCGTATGACCGTGTCCCTCGAGAGGTTTTGTGGTGGGCTTTGATTGCGAAAGGTGTGCCTTTGAAGTATGTAGAGCTTATCCGTGCTATGTACAACGCATCTGGTACACGCGTAAGGTCAGCCGCTGGTACTACTGGTAGTTTCGGGGTGGCGGTAGGCCTTCACCAAGGGTCAACATTAAGCCCTTACCTTTTCCTATTAATTATGGATGCTCTTACTTCGGACATACAGGAGGAGGCACCCTGGTGCATGCTGTTTGCTGACGATATCGTTCTCGTTGGTGAAGTGGGACTTGAGTTACAGAGTAGATTGGTGAGGTGGCAACAGAAACTGGAGAGTGTTGGCTTGAAGATCAGCAGAAGTAAAACAGAATACCTGTTTTGTGATTTCGGCGGTCTCTCCGATCCTGTTTCTATCACGCTAGATGGCGTAAGACTGCCTACTTGCTCCGATTTTAAATACCTCGGTTCCATCATACAGGGAGATGGAGGAGTTGATCGCGCGGTGCAGCACAGAATAAACGCAGGATGGATGAAATGGCGACAGGTCACAGGTACAACATGCGACCCAAGGATGCCCTTCAAATTTAAGAGCAAAAATTACAAAACCGTCATAAGGCCTGTAGTCATGTATGGATCTGAGTGTTGGGCTGTTAAGGAGAACGATGAAAGACGATTGCATGCAAACGAAATGAGAATGTTGAATGGATGTGTGGTGTCACGAGAATGGATAGGATACGAAATGAGTATGTAAGAGGAAGCTTGAAAGTAACACCAGTGACTGAAAAGTTGAGAGGAAATCGGTTAGCTTGGTATGGACATGTCATGAGGAGGGATGAATGGCACGTAACAAAGCGAGTGTTGAATCTGCATGTGGATGGATGCGTAAACAGAGGAAGGCCAAAGAAAAGATGGATGGATTGTGTAAAGATGGATATGAGTGTGAAGGGGGTTTGTGTGGATGACACAGCTGATAGAGAGGAGTGGAAGAAAAAGACATACTGCGCCGACCCCAAGTAATGGGATAAGGGCAGGAGAATGATGACCTCCGTACTGAAGTACTAGCTTCATTAAAAATATCCAGTCCATTGCGTAAGTTTAAAGAGATCCTAATTAGAAGTCTTTGTTTACGTGCTAGAGTGAAGTGCCTCTTAAAAAACATTCAACTCGGAGGTTTTTTGCGTAGTTACAACAAGGGAGGCTTTTAAGTGTCAACTCAACCAGTCGTGTTAAGTTTAATGGCACCAATTATTTTTTACGCAGTGGAGAATTTGTTGAAAAGAACATTTTTTCAATTAGAATATATACTTTGTTAACGAGCGTAATAAAGGCCAGTATCCTTCAATTTTAAGTCGGCGTATTGGAAAAATTGGGATAGCTTTTGGGACTGAAGCAAACTCCAGGTGTAAGAACCGTCTTCAAGAAACGGGCCGTCATACACGCGGACCTAATCCTCTTAAGGCCCGTGCGGCCTAATGCGGATTGCTGAGTGGTAATGTTAATCTTACCATGTTAAGTGTAAGCACCTAACAACCGTTTTGTGCTTACCGTTTTGGGCCCACGAGGTGGATTACGGCCTAATCTCCATGCTTTGTTGGATTTTTGTGCCCGGCACTGGGCCATTACAGACGGACAATGGCTTGCACTCCATATATGCAAAAAAGCAGTGCATACCCTGTGCGTTCAGACAACCCGGAAAATCGCCAACATATTGAATGATTCCTACTTATTTGCTCATTATTTCAATAAAAATGATTTTTTTTTGCGATTAGAGTCATTCACTTTGCATATCTTTCTTATAATATCTGTGCTCGCCACTCTGATGAAGAATTACTATTAAATAAATCAATATTTTAAAACATCCACACTTGTCATCAAGTCCTGAACTCATCATCATCAGCTCATTAACGCCCCATCGAGGGGCACGAGCCTACCCGTGGCGGGTGATTAGGACTTAGTCGTCCACGCAGGCCCAGAGCGGTTTGGACGACTTCACGCACAACTTGTGAATCTCTTAGCTGGCGTGCGCAGGTTTCCTCACGATGTTTTCCTTCACCGTAAGAGCGTCGGATAACGTACATACTAATACAATATTTACTAAAATTGCATTTACTGACATCGACAAATCTCTAAGGCAGTACAAATGTCCCTAATTTTCCCCCAATAAAATATTTGTCTTTACTATTATCACCCTAATCACAAGTTGCAGGCACGTGCTTGAATTTGGGTGTATGCAACTCACTCTATAAAGAAATAGGGTAATATCGATCGGGGGCTAACCCATGAGTCCGCGGGAGAAGTGGGTAGCTGTCATGTTAAAATTATATAAAATAATACAGTTAATTAATGTTCGTTCATATCTTTAAAAATATTTTTCGTAGATAATACATACACAAAAAAACAAATAGTGCTCCCAGATAGCCAAAATATGTACACAGGTATGTTAAATAAAATCTTAGTCTTTATTGAAACCAAAGTACATGTTTTCAAGTTACAATAAACGTTAACACCTGCAATAGTCAAAGACTGTGGCGCAGATACTAGCGCCCACCTCACAATAAACGGGTGTTTCAGACATGTGCTTTATAAAATAATATTTATTAAAAATATCTCCATTATTAAAAAGAATTAGTAATTTTACAATTACTTACTCTATATTTTTGTATTTTAATATTATTTCATGGAAATTGTATGACGGTATGTGTGTCAAAAAGAGATCTTTTATTTTTATATGGATTTATACATGGTTAACACAAATAAATAACCATTATTATTTTATATGTATGACAGCAAATTGTTGAATTGTCTAATTGCCAAAAACAGCGAAGAAATTCCTTGAAATTCCTTCCTATGCCGAATACAAGACACGTTTCTAATTGTCATTTGATAGACGACGTGCACCTCTTATGGTAAACTGATGATAATACAAACATTTAAATTCATCATCATCATCAGTTTAGCAAGCGTCCCCACCTAGGGGCACGAGCCTATCCGTATAAGGCACAACCTTTGAATATCTTCACAGGCGTGCGCAGGTTTCCTCACGATGTTTTCCTTTACCGTAATACTTTCGAAAACACATTGGTACGCGGCGGGATTTGAACCTCAGCCCTCCCGGTAAGAGGGCAACAGTCCACACCATTGAGCCACCGACGCTCTTATTCGAAATTGGAATTCGCTTTATAAAAACTGCAGACCGAAATTATTAAATGCCATTTACCCCTTCCCACTTTGACGCAGTCGCAGACAAGAGAGTCGTGCGTGCAATTAATTCACACCCCATGACCGGGGGTGGGTCAACCCCCACTTGCAGGGGACACTGCCACGTTAGGGGTGTATGCGGTGATTTGTGAATGCATTTCTTTTAAGAACTTTTTGTTATCATGACAAGTGAACATTCATTCTCGTATATGATTACTGCTGACGACTAACCGCGTATTTGGCTTACCAACGGGCCAAAATTTTTTTTCTAATTGATACATATAGAGATCACAGTCATATTATCTTGAAACAATAAAGGCTAGATATTGAGGCTAAACGGTAATCCTAACCTCCCATATAAAACTGGAAGTTGTTGGGACCATGGATGGATGGGATAAGCATCATCATTTAGTAATGGGAAAATTGGGCCTATTACGGCCCACGTGGGCTATATATGGCTTGGTCGGTGTTAATGTTTACCATTCTAAGATAGTAGTTGCGACGGCCTAACGTGCCTTCTGTAATTGTCATTGTTTTACGGACAAGATATAGTTAGTAAAACTTTAAAGAAACGTACAAAGGTTTCTTCTTGGAATTCAAACCCACGATCCCAGATCAATTAGTGATCTTAACTCCACGCCCACATCACTACACCACGAGGCAGTTAACAAATGTATTAAGGATAAGAAAACCAATTGATAAACAATATATTTATTTATTTTAGCTTAACAATTACTTTGAAATACGACCGCTTTCTAAAGTGCTGCCATTGAAATAGACAAACTTTATTATTGGAAATTGAAACTTGTTTCTTTTGTTAGAATTTCTGTGATCTTAACTTTTTAATTAAACAAACTTTTTGTTTGTGTTACCAGCTAACCAAACTTAGCCTGACGTCATTAGGGGAGGCCTTCAGCAGTGGACATATAGCGATGACGATGATGTAAAATGTTTGACTTGGGCAGAGACTGAAACAATGTACAGTTATGGTAAAATATTGTAGAGATGCCATGATACATGTAAGGCAACAGTGGAAAACACACATTATTGAAAAAAGTTATTTCTCTGCTAGTCTCTTCAACCTATCGCAGTCCACTGCTGGACATAGGTCTTCCCCATTTTAAACAAGACATCCCGGTCCTCCTCTTTTTCTCATCCAGCCTCCACCTTTCACAAGTCGTCGGTCCATCGGGACGGGGGGCGTCTTACGCTACGCTTATCCACTCCAGACGCTTCTCCACTTCAGAACTCGTCTGCTAGTCGGTGTTAAAAATATTGCAAGCGTTCCGGTCATTACAACCTGGCGTACCAAATTATAAAAAAAAAAACCATAATAAAAAAAATAAAAGCTACTTTTCCCTATATATCTTCGGAATTATCAGTCCAACTGTAAGCCTATATAGGGTGGATCGATAACCACCCCATGTTAGCAGAGTCACGAGGTGACGTCAGAGTGACGTCACATCTAATGTGATCGATGGTCCGGGTGCTTTGAATAGCCATAGGTTCTATAGTGCGTAGTTCTCACGAAGGCAAGACTCGGCTTAAATATTGTTGCAATAACCTTTATGATTAAATATTAATGTTGAGCGTCGAGGTTCATTGTGGACTGATTGCTTTTATTTGGAGGGCGCAGGTTCAAATAACGCTACGTTTCGATTATTATGGATTTAAATGTACGTTTATCCGACGCTCTTACGCGGAAGGAAAACATCGTGATAAAACCTGCGCACGCCTGCGAAGCTGTTCAAAAGATTTGCGTGAAGTCGGCCAATATGCACTGGCCCGCGTTGACGAATAAGGCCTGTACGTACATTATGGCGGTAGACTGGTGCCCCTTTGGTGGGGACGTATGATAAGCTGTGGACGATAATTCAAAGACACACAAGGAATATCAAAAATGCAATAAGAAAGAAAACACAAAAAAAAATTCTTAAAATTCAAGATTTAATGTAAAATTCTTCACTTTAAAGCCTGACTGTACTAATAACGTCTACTGGAATTACCACAAACGTGCGCTGAATGTTGGTTTTTCCATACTTAGATATAGAAAAACCAATAAAACTACAGCCAGCGTATCGTCAGCAACAACAAACAACAACCCTCCGCGATCCTTGGACTGTCGTGCTTTTGTGCAATGTACACTTGACAAACGAGCTTGCCGGAATGTTTGTAAGCTTGATAGATAGGTAGAACTTTGTGCAAAGAAAACTTTGAGTAAAAACGCTGGCTAGGCCAATGTATACGTATATGTTTTGGTAAATATATGAGGGCTTGATTTCGTAGTGGATTGAGCGGTCGTTAATGATTGTGAAAGTAAAATATTTTTTGTAATGGTCGGTTATAGGATGGATGTCCGGACAACCAAACCAATACAAACAGACATATTCATGTACATAAATGTTTGTACATCCAGGAGATCGAGCCTAGAACCCTTGGTGTTAGTCGAACGTTTCAACCATTACACTAAAAAGCTCGTCCAAATAAATAGAATTGAGAATAATTTCCACTTATTTCTAACATGGCCTCTTCTATATCGGTAAGGTATTAACGCCATACACAGTCAAAGCTGGAAATAGGCCAGGGACGAGCGAAGGCCGCAGGGAAGGACGCACGGGGTCTGGGAGTTGAGCGACCAAGGACAGCACTGTTGATTCCTATTCGGGAATATGTCAGAAGTAAGCCTTATTATTTATAAATAATCATTTCATTTTAACATATAGGTAATATGATTCTGAAGTACAGCATAAGTTAAACAAACTTTACCGTGTACCACTTTCGCCAAAGACTTAGATTTACGAAAACACTCAGGCCTATTAAAAAAAACACATTTTAACTGTGACTGTCAAAGTGATATACTTTTACCAAAAAATCACAGAAAAGCTTACATCTTGTCGATATATAAATATAAACCTTTAAATCAAAATAAATGTAATGAACACAGAATAAAACATAAATTACTCTTATAACATTTAAATGCTTTGACGAACCATTTGGTGTTGCGGTTGAGAGGTCGACTGCAACACCAAGGGTTCCGGGTTTGATCCCTGGGCAGTACAAACATTTGTGTGCCTGAACATGTCTGTTTGTAATGGTCTGGGTGTTTTCTACGTATGAAATGTATGTATTTACAAAAAAAAGGTACATAAGTATGTTTATCCGTTATTTAGTACCCATAATACAGGCTTCACGCTTAACTTGGGGCTAGATGGCGCTGTGTGAATGTCAGTGGATATTTATTTATTAAATGCAAACTTCATTAAAGTTCCATTTAATATGAATCTCCAACACAAATGCGTCGTGACATGAATGTCAATCCGGAGTCTCATTATACACTGCATTATAATTCACCCCACGGCGTACGTGGTTCATATTAAAGTTGTCTTGAATAAATTACGCAGTACACTTCTTTTGTGGGGACGTGAACCTTACTTGTAACGCTTTAAGTCGGTACAAGAGTTCTAGAGACAGTGTCTGAGCCAGGCAATTTCTTAAGAGAGACAACGGGCTCCGTTGCCTTTCGTAGTTTAATTACTAGTTTTTTGCTTGATTCTTCTCAGTGGAAAACTACCGTCCGAACCAGTGGTAGCTTCATTTGACATTTATAAGTGTTCTATTGGACCTAAACTGAATAAACACTGTTTAATTTTCATTCAATTAAATCAAAGAAACATTTAATGTAATGATGACCCAATGACGTAACGGCAATGAGGTTATTGCTACCCTGTAACAATGGATAGAACTATTGCAATGGATCTATTGTTTTCATGTATTGAGTGACTTATCGCCATTTCGGTAGGTTGTTACATGTCAAATGCAAGCTGGCAAGAATTAAATAAAAAAAATATCTTCTGAAATTCAGCGCCATCTTGTCCCAAACTAAGCATTCAGCCTGTAATATGGGTACTAAACAATGGATAAACATACTTATATAGGTACGTTTTTTTGTGAAAACATATATATTATAATAAAAAAGACAGACCAATACAAACAGATATGCTCATGCATACAAATGATTGTACTGCCCGGGGATCGAACCTAGGACCCATGGTGTAGTAGTCGATGTCTCAACCATGTCCATATGTATCACATTATAATTATTTCAGTGTATTGCCGCATCACAACGCTTTTTCATAAATACTTTTGACATTAAGTACGCATCTTAAACAAACATTTAATTTGCTAGCATTAAACGATTGCAAAAATATATCCTAAGATACTGTGGCACTTCATCATCAGCCTCTAACGTCCAACTGTAGGGATAGGCCTTCCTACACAAAATAGCCATAGAATTTTGGCCATTACCCACCTTGCAAGTCCAATACGATTGGTTAAACATAACATAACGCTGAGAACTACTGCTTTACTTTGCCCTCAGAATCTGTGTCCCACAAAAATTTGGGCTAACTGGAATACTTTTGTGCAGCAGTGGACTATTATTAAAGCGGAACATTTATTTATTTTCGGAAGACTAACAGCATGAATGTTTACAAAAATACAACTTAAGTTTCATACAGTGCTAAATAATAAGTCTCCACCTATAAGTTCGACAAGCAAAGGAACAGACAGACAGGACAGAAGGAAAGCTGTAAAGATAAAACAATGCGAGATAAAAGTGCTAACCACAAAACTCCGTATTTTTGTGAATTGACTAATTAAAGTAACGCTCTGCAATTAGCCGTTTGAGTGATGGAGTGCTTGTGCAGAGCAAGTCTATTTCAGGCGGGAGCCGGTGAAAAGCCTCACTAGCCCGTTTGAGGAACGCATTGAACGATAGTTCATAGTTAAACACAGTGGTATTAAGTTAATACGATTACTCGAGATTGCAAGTCCCAGTTGTCGATCCGTAAAGACCTTGACATCCTTTTATATGGCTTCCGGTGCTACGAACGTACGGCTTTGCGGTTTTCATGCTCGATTGGTAAATGAGGCATTTCATTTTCTGATACTTGCTAATAACCTTAGTTAAGTTTATTTTCTCTTCAACCTATCGCAGTTCACTGCTGACATAGGTCTCCCCCATTTTGCGCCAGATATCCCGATCCTGCGCTTTTCTCATTCAACTTCACCAGCGACCTTCCGTAAGTCGTCGGTCCCTCGGTCCGAGCGTCCTACGCTACGCTTGCCACGCGGTCTCCACTCCAGAACTCGTCTGCTCCAACGGCCATCGGTTCTGCGACATACGTGACCAGCCCACTGCCATTTCAACTTGGTGATGCGGGCTATGTCGGTAACTTTAGTTCTCTTACGGATCAAATCATTTCTGATCTTATCCCTACGTGAGACTCCAAGCATAGCTCGCCCCATTGCGCGTTGAGTGACTTATTTTAAGTTGAACGAACTATGTGAAGGTCAGATATTCTATGACACCATAACATTACGTACTCCCCAAACAGCGGGCAGTAAACTAATTTCGTGTTGTCCCACATTAAAGTTTAAGGCCTTGAGGCACTCCCAGTTTTGGCGACGCCCTGACATGTATAGCCTTTTAATTGCACTAATTTTTGTATTGTGTGACATATTGCGACAGTTTTTAGTTTACCTTTTTGACCGGTTTAGCGCAATGGAATCTAGGTACTAATAGAAAAAATACGAAAATGTATTTAGGCTTTTCACTCTTTAACTGCCTAGACGAGACATTATTTAATCCTTTATTGAACATACTGTCAACCGTAGATTCCTTGAAGACTCTCTGAGTTTGCTCTCTCCTGATGCTGACGCAGCCCAATGGGTGAAGAACTTAGATATTCGATTGTTAACTTGTTATGGAAGCAACTAGGTGAAGATAAAATTCCATACGAAAAAGTAAATAAATTTAACCCTTTGACCGCCAATCACGTCTTCAGGCGCCAGACAATAGAGTTTCTACTGTGTATGGATTCTCGGCGTGCAATGGCTTAAGAGTGTGAGCTTCGTGTTCGTCTTCGTGAGAAGAATACTATTATAAGTATCTTGAATACAATTGGCAAGCCTGTAACCTCTCACTACAGTAAAAGGAAAGCGCACAAAACACGTCAATGGGGATCTTGGGTCGTCCAAACTCAACCTAAAGGCCCGATTGCGGATTGTTAAATGTTAACGACTACCACGAATTTAAAAGATAGTAGCCGATATCGAAGGCCTAGCGTGCTTTATGAAACACTAGCTTTTGCGTGCGACTTCATCCGCGTGGAATAGTTACTTTGGCCTAACGCTCTCTTTAACCCGCTACTTCGTTTATATAGGTGAGTTAAAACTATATCTCATAAGATATTCATTTAAGTTGAATGATGTGAATGGCAATTTTGTTGTAAAGTATTTATTTGGAAAAGGATTATTATCATATTTATGAAAATACCTTCGCAAATGATGCATTATTTTAGATTTTTTTTAGCAATGAATATGTTATAGGGAGCTAATCTTAAAAGGTAGTCATATGTTGTCGCGGACTTTTTTGTAGACCTTTAAAAGGGGAACAATACTCTCATACATGACTTTTACGAAACTTTAACCGTTTACGCAGCATACGCAGCGGAAGCTCCAAGTATGAAAAAATACTCCCGATTTTGAAACATTATACATAACTGCTCCGCTTCTTTTACTCGTAGCGTGATGATATATAGCCTATAGCCTTTTTCGATATATAGCTATCTAACACTGAAATATTTTTTTAAATCGAACCACTAGTTCTTGAGACTAGCGCGTTCAAACAAACAAACTCTTCAGCTCTATATTAGTATAAATAAAGGAGTATAAGTTCTAATCATAGTGGACAGTTTTTTCCCGTTATTAGTTCAAATTAATACTCGTTTTTGAAAAGTATTGCCATTTTCTAAAGGATAATAATTCATTTTAAATTACACACGAATTATTCCAATTCTAATTATTACTTTTCCAAGAACTAAACGCGTTGAAGGGGACATTCTACCCCTAAATGGTTTTAGGAATTATGCACGTACAATCAAATATAAAAGTGAAAGCTCCCTTTTATATTGATCTTAAACCAGGGTAATTAAGATATACATTCGTTATGAATATCAAATAAATTTCAAATACTTATTTAATACGCCGAAAACTTATTTGAATGAAATCCCATTTCAATCCCTTATAAACTGAGGCATGTGAATTATTTAGCAATCGGATCAGTGTGTAGCACTTTTCCCTTTGTCCTCAAGATTTGATGTTTTCATCCCATCCCATCAGCCCAGATCACAGCTATATAGATCATAGTAGTAACATAGAGATTGCGGTACTCACACAAACGTCCTAAAACACGGTGTGTCGTACATGTATATTTATTGAATAAAATTATCTTTTACCCAAATTAAATTACTCGCATATATCTCTTCTCGTAGGGCTTAAGACTTAATATAGTAGCTTTACTTAATTCATTAAATTGATTAAATTATTTAAATTCTACAGGTAACAGCCATTCCACACAGTACAGCCATAGTGAGAATATATGTGCAAACAATATACATACGTATTGCAAAAATGTTATCTATCAAAAACTCATAACTAAGCATAAGTTAAAATCATAAATCTAATTGAATGACTTCACTTTCAAACGGAAACTAAAATCTCAGTGCATTGGAGTCGACAACGAAGTACAATAGAGACCGCGCTTAATAAGTAGATAAACCACTGATCCACTTTTGATATCGACTGTCCTCTACCTGATATTTATAAAACGCAATCAAAGAGCTAATCATATAGGGCGCTATCGTCCAATCTGGGGGGTTCTACGTCGATGAACTCCTTTATGACGCCAATAACGAAGCTTGTGGTGTGTTAATTATTTAATAAACATCATCTACCAGCGTATTTAATTGTCTAATAAGGCTTTTATCACATTCTCATTCGAACCATATAACTTTTTTATTAATCTGTGATTAGGTACTACACTGACCAAGGTCAAAGGTTAAATAGATAATCAAAAATTGTAAAGTTTTCAATAAATAAATATGAGTAGCTAACTTATATATTATTAACTCACCATATTCGCACAAATTTGACCAAGTTATTTTATAAAAAAAATATTTCAAATAACTTTTGTCGCTGACAGTACCAGCATCTCTACATCATCAGAGAATAATACCAGTAGACTCACGAAACTTTCCTTTATCTATTAATACACAGACTTCATCGTCTTTCGTCCCAAAACTAGGGTGACCAAAATGCTCACATAGTAGTTGGGGTTTTTATTATATCCAAATTTTTATAAAGAAAATTGTAATGAGATTTACTTTAACATTAAAACATTAAGTTAAGTTCTCAAGATTCTCAATATTCAATATAAAGTCTCGGATGACTCTTATAACTGAACCTTTTCCCCTTAAGCGACTCACGTTTTTCGCTCATTTCATTAAATAACTGTTTTTTAGGAGAAATTTTGGCACTAAACAACTTGTTGAAACAGAAACCCTCAGTGATGAAATTGGAAAAGGCTTTGTCATGTACGATTGTAGTATTCTAAACGTATCACTAAGATTTCCCAACTTTGTCCTGCCGAGTACACCCAAACAGAAGATTACCT
This sequence comes from Leucinodes orbonalis, assembly GCA_019425675.1. Classification (NCBI taxonomy): domain Eukaryota; kingdom Metazoa; phylum Arthropoda; class Insecta; order Lepidoptera; family Crambidae; genus Leucinodes; species Leucinodes orbonalis. The sequence continues at coordinate 18,076 of PQWD01014404.1, forward strand.
ACCTCAGACCTAATCAACATCTTCCCGACACTATTCCCGGCCGGTAAATTCGTTTACCGGGTTTTGCTCCTTGTCAGAAACGTCTGGAATATTTCCGACAACCGGTAATTCTATCAATTAGCCATCGAAGTCTCGTCAGCTTGCAAAATTGGATTGACGTGAAAAAGAGAATTCAAAATTGAACATTTTATTGGGAAATTAATATTGAATATAAAGCAAATGTTATCGTCAACGCCACAGACATCCGAATATACAATTAGACTGGACAAGCCGCCAAGTTTATAGGCAGTCCCAGTGTCGCAATTTCTTTTCGGTTCTTACCTGTGAAAAGTTATTATATTTCTTGGTAAATTTACTGATTCATTGCGATGATGGCATGTTACAATTGCACAGGATGGCATTTTGGGAAAAAACGGTAATTTCTTCTAATATTCGTGCGTCTTGACTCGTCTCACAGAGCGTAAACTCGCAGCCAGTGTATGCTCGTTGAGCTTACATTTGTCGCACTTAAAAAAGGGGCTTGCCATCTCCTGTATTGGGAAATCTGTGGTCAACGCAATGATTATAGATCAAGTATTTAAGGATATTTTTTTAAATACATAGCTGAAACATTAATGTTTTATACATTCACATTGACCGCGTGATTATTTCTCAAGTATAAACTAAAACGCTTAATACGTATTAATATGAAAATGGCTATTATTACCCGTCAGTCGTCTCCTTTACTAGTATATATAGATAATATCGAACCAAATGCTTCATTTAGTTTGAACGTCGCTGTCTATATCTGGATCTGTAATGTAGTTCCGTGTTTCATGTTTCCCTATTATATTTTGGCTTTAAGTATACTGGTTATTGTGACTTGATACATTTTGCCTTTTAGGTAAATATTAACCGTCTTAGCTTATTATTATTTGGATTTCGAACTATTCAGGCTTTTTCAGACCTGTAGTCACCTCAACCTTAAAGATATTTTGTGTCTCGCTCCCCATTTTAGAGTTCATCTAAATGTTGGGTACTATGCAGGAAACTCAGAATCCTGCCCAACTTCATAAATTTGATGTCACTTGGTAATAAAAGGCATAAAGTTGCCCGAGTGGATATTTCGCTTCTGTTGTAGAGGACCGCAATTGCAGAGAAGGTGCATTGGTGTTTCTGTCATTCTGAGTCACTTAACTTCATTCTGTGAAGATGACTTCTCAACTTGCAGTACCCAGCCAGTGCCCTTACAAAGGTCCTGATTTTGGGTTTACTGAGCTGTAGCAAATCAGAGGTACGCTTCTTCGAGTGGGCTTATATTAGCGCTTTCAAGTGAGCTGCTTATGGTGACTCTAGCCAGTAGTTAACAGATTCCACGAGAAGCTTCCGTTTCAATTCAGTTTTCCTAAGGCGTTCGGGGATGTCACAGACAGGTTCAGCAGTCCTTTGGGTGGCATTTGCCCTAGCCTTTGCGAGTTCATCGGCATTTTCTTTGCCAATTATGCCAGAATGACCTGATACCCATTTGAGCGTTATTCTGTTTTCGCGCCCAGATCATTCAGTTTGGTCACGCAGTCTTTTACTAGCTTTGATTTTAAAGTGGTTGAGCTAATTGCTATTAGAGCTGCTTGACTGTCAAAATATTAGCTTAACTGATACGAGAAAACATCAGAGAGGTAAAAAAGAATTTAGTCATCGTAAGGACAATAAAGACAAAAGTTTTCCATTACTTGGAAAAAAAAAACGTCTTTTTTTAAAGAATCACATTAAATATAAATACTCCAATAAAAGTAATTACTTGTGAAACATTTATATGCAGCACGACATACGATGCCGCATGCTAGCTAGATGAATAATCGATTCTAGATTAGTTTATGCTATAATTATATAATATATGGCTGCCTGGAAGAGATTGCATATTAGCAATAAGGCCGCCATTTGTTATTTTTATGTTTAATTGTTAATGTACTCTAAATTGTTATATGACTTGAAATTGTAAAATAAAGAATATTCTATATGTCTATAAAAATAAAGTTTATCGATTAGACTATACGACATTACTATTAAATATATACTATACGATTGAATAAATCTTATCAATTTACCACTTCTGATACTTATCATGTATGTATAAAATAGAAATAGGCAAAAATGACGTAGAGCTATGTACAAAAGGTATGTATGCCTATATTTCAAATACAAGCTGAAATGGCGTTTGTAAGAGACTGGATAGGAGCCCACGTCGTTTCCTTTGCTTAAAAGAATATTAAAACCTTTTCCTTTATTAGAACAAGTATTGATGTACCTATAGTTTTACCTTTGTTCTCAAATTAACATCAAAGCCGGCAGACATGTTATATAACTAACTAAAGGGCACTGTCCTTGACTCGTGTTGCCCGCGCCTGCTCGCTGCGCAAAATCCCAGACGAAACCTAGTACTAAGGTACCTTACTTACCTGGTTAGGCGACGCCGTCTCCGTCGTCATGTCTTCGGGAGACGCTAGTCTACTCTTCTTCTTTTTGTGACATGAACAGCAATCTATCAACTTGGTCAGCGTAAAAAAGTTCTAGTATCGGTACAGTCTTTGCATTATCGATTTCGCGCACTTTGGTCTTATATGTAGGTCCTCACCAACATTGTGGAGTCGAGATGCTATACAAAAATCCGTGGAACAGCCCTAACCGCGCCTCTACACCGCCATTTTCTCTTACCGCACAAGATTAAATATAAACACTAAAATTAAGCGAGCTCAAGCGAAACACAGAGTACGCCGTCAAAAGCACAAATAATAATATCTAAATAGTATTTTTTCCGAAAATTCGAACTAGTTGTTGCGTTTGAACGTCACCACAAGGGTGTAGAAGAATTTGCCGGCTTGGACAAGTGTAGGGTGGGGTAGAGGGTGAGTATTGCGCGTGCGCGGGGGTGTGCCACTGTGTGCGTGTTTCGCGTATACCTTGACAAACCAAAGTTGACCCGTCCCCCCTCCTAAGGTTAAACAATTGCGGTACACGGAAACGGTCTGGTTAGTTGTCTCGAGGGTCAAGTTAGGCCGGTCGTTGCGTATTCACAAATACAATCGATAATGCAGAATTTTCAGATGTAAGGAAATGTCAGACGCGGCGTCGACGGAACCCGCCGGTGAACTCCACTGGACACCCTTATGGTAACGCTGGGGTGTCATTACGGACCCCTGTTTCTGAGATTGAATTGCCATTCGCTGTTTATGTATATTTTATTGTTATTATTACAGTTATGATAGGACTCATGTAGTCTTATGTGTGTCAAATTGAAGCTTACTTAGACAGATGCTGTACATCTACTTATATGTATATATATAGACAATGAAAAGTAAATCCTACTTTAAAAATAAATTATGATTCTTTAGGTTATAAAAAAACAATACTGTTCCTTAAAAAAATAATATTTGTGTCAGTATTGTAGCAACGTATTTGCTAACCAACAGGCAACATTGTCACCATAGACAAAGTTATAATATAAATAGAGAAACAAGGTTTTGTGACTATATTTCTTGACTTTAGGGCGTAAATAAAATTCATCATCGCAAAAAAATATTGCAAAGCCCAGCAGCATAGAAAAATATGTATAATATTTCATATCTAAAATAAATTAAAAACTTTACTTCGTTATGACTATTTGTCATGTTTGCATTTTGGCATAAATCCTACTGAAACTCTTCACCTGAATAATGATTTTTCTCATCCAAGTTCATATGAAATGATACTTATCATTTCTTTTCTTATGTTTCGTTTTAACCATTTTTAAAGGTAGTGCAAGTCGCGACAAGGACATCAAAGGGCCTTACCTACGTTTCCTCAAGTGGAAGGATTACCAGAAGCCGTCTGTGTCTAAGAGGTTACTCGTAAGTTTTACACAGAGGTTCTGTACAGAAAAAAAAATGATGCACCAGACTTTTTCTACCCTTCGCCAAATTAATTAAAATTAAAGAAATAACATAGTCAAGGGATGCCTTGTCCAGTCATTGCTACAGATTCCATTGAATCTGCGATTAAAATGATGATGATCGGTTGAGTCACTTAAATGGCATAAATTATTTCATACCATCATCATCAGCGTATAATAACGGCCTACTGCAGGGCACGGCCTTCCCGCACACTATAGCCATGAGAATTGGGCTGAAAACCCCACTAA